>MCJB01050520.1:0-45676 GCA_002018475.1 Nicotiana obtusifolia
ATTGTATATATATTAATAAAGATTTTATATATATGTTGTATATATTGTATATATATATGTTGTATATATTGTATATATATAATATGTAGATATACCATATCATATTGAAAGACAAAATAAATTGCAAAAAAATATTCAAGAGAATGTCTTATAATTTTTATTATTATGGAATTAACAAAAAATGGCATTTTCTTTCTTAGTCTTCCTTCCCCCAATGGAATGAGCACAACAAGGTACTAATACCACCATTAAAAGGAAAAAAAACTAAGGAAGATGTGCCAATATACAAGTTACATAATAAACTAAACAATTATCTTTAATGGAATGAGCACAACAAGGTACTAATACCACCATTAAAAGGAAGAAAAACTAAGAAATTTACATATTATTCTAAGTATTATCCCTAACAAATTTCATAAATCCTTCAAGGTCCGGAGGAACTTGCGTTGGCGGCGATGGAAAAGAGGCTTGTTCATCACCGCTCCCGGGCGAAGCCGCATCTTGCTCAAGTTCTGATAGCATTTCTTCATAAGCTTCGTCGACATCCGGTTGTGATTCTGCAAGTCCGAAATTTCTTCTTTCCGAACAGAGTACTGCCTTTTCCAAGCTATCCCTCATGGACGCTCTATGATCACCGAGTTCAAGTCTCGCTTGACTGAAAGCGCTCTCGGATGCCACCGTTGAAGCTTGTACAGTCAATATATCTCGAGCCATCCTTGAAAAAATCGGATAATGTTTTTGTTTGTCCTTCCACCATTCCAAAACGTCGAAGGAGCCGTCGGGATTCTCTGATTCAAGTGCTTGCGACAAATAAACTTGAAGCTCATTTAGTTGTGAACTATCCCCAACATTCTCACCTTGGGAACCCCTGAACTCCGTCCAAGCACTGAGGGTCCTAATACCCGCAGTTCTTTTACCTGGTCGTGAAGTGGACGAAGTAGGGGTTGGAATATTGGGTCTAGCATGATCCAAGGCAACTTGATATGCATTATAAATTGTTTGTGCATTTATTTGAATTGAGGATTTTGCATCTCCAAGAGAAGCAAATTCCTCAGGCGAAAGCGACAAAGATGTATAAATTTTAGTATACCAAAAATGGAGACCTCCTAATTTCATAGTAGGGTTTAGTAGGGCGGCAACGCCATAAATAGGGGGGATAGGGAAAAAATATTTTTTGAATTTTTGTTTCATAGAAACTATGGCAGCTTGATAAATGTCACCACCCTCAGAAAAATGATCAAATAAATTAGCAAGTGCAGCAATATATAATAAACAGTTAGAAATAGTAGGATAATTCTGACCAGATAAGTCGTTAGTTGCTACTGAAAATACTTCTAAAAAATCTATAAGTATTTTAACATTATTCGTATGCAACTACAAGACTTTCGTACATGTAGTTCCATCTAGTCGGGCAAGGTTTAGGAACCTTTCTTTCATTAAGGCCACATTCATCACATTTTTTGAAATATTCCCTAAGTCTACTTCTACGGTTTGAATAAAAAAGCCAATTAAGAGCCATTTTAACCTTTTCAGTTTCTACGTTTAACAAGCTCATTCCGTCCCCCACAATTAAATGAAAAATGTGACAAATGCACCTAACATGAAAAATATTAGAAAAAGAGGGATTTAGGGTAGTTGTAAGCATAGTTATTGCGTGGGTGTTACTAGACGCGTTGTCCATGGTAACAGACATTATTTTATCAGTAATGCAAAAATATTTAGAAATGTCTATTAACGTGCTAGCTATAAATTTGCCAGTGTGGCGTGAGTTAATTATTTTATATGCGATAATGCGTTTTTGCATTATCCAGTCCTCGTCTATCCAATGTTAGTGACGGTTAAATAATCACAGTCATTGGCACTTCTACCTATGTCTGTAGTAATTGCAATGCGACAATTTATATGGGTAAATAGATATCGCAAATACTGTTCGTATTCGTGCTTATACTTGTAAATTTCGGCCTTCACGGTAGCACGAGGCCATCCTTTATATGTAGGATTATAAATTTTTCTAATATATTGTATAAAATGGGGGTTCGAAGGAAAGCTATATGGTAAACATATAACTGCTACCATTTTTGCTAGTTCTTCACGATCCTTGTTTGGATCATAGTATAAAATACCCCCGGTAACCGTGTTAATACCGGGTTGTACTAAGTTTGAACCAGCACTAGTTGCAACCGGATTAGATCCGCCCGCCCCCTGTTCCGCAGCTTTCATTTGCAAATATCTTTGTTTTTCATAAGGGTGTTTCATTATGTGCCTAGTTAAACTACCCGTACCGCTACGGTTGCCAGTATATTTATGAGCCAACTCTGACCCACAATTTTTACACTTAGCTTTACTTTGTTCTCTTAATTGAGTAAAAAAGTGCCAAACAAGAGATGGTTCGGCCCGTTTAGGAGGTCTTCTATCAAATGTAGGGGTTACTATAGGAGGGTCATCAGTTGGGTCATTATTAGGACTAGTAGGTGTATCACCCAAATCGGGTTGCGTTTCATCTAAATCGGATTGGGTTTCATACCTATAGCGTTCAGTTTCCTATCTAAAGAGCATTCATTGTTTCGGTATCTAATTGAGCACCGGGTCCAACATCATGATAATATTGACTATCGGTAAATTGCATTAAAGGGTGATCACTATCAAGAATATTAGGTAGAGGAGGACAGGTAGCAGGGGGAGGAGGAGTAGCTTGGCTACTAGATTGACCAATTTTCGCTTTTCCCTTCCCCTTACCACCAAATATTTTTTTCAACGAAAAATTCATATTAATTATAATTACACTAATTAAAACAAACACAACAATATATTAATTATAATTAAACTAATTAAAACGAACACAACAATATATTAAAAATTAAAGAGTTGGAACGAGGTTACCGGATTGAAGAACAACTTCTTGAAAATTGAATATTGTTGAAGACTTGAAGACTTTAATACTTCAATTCACCAACTTCACAATTTTTCACGAAATTGAAATAATAATATGAGCACTTATGGAAATAATTAGAGAGAGATTGAGGGAGATTGAGAGAGATTGAGAGATTTTGTGAGTTAAAAATGAAAGAATGGGGGAGTATTTACAGGTGGGAATAGGTAAAAAGTGTATTTATAAAAAGTTTGGGGTTTAATTAAAGTTTGGGGGCCAAAATGGCTATTTTTAAAAGCCCAAAAACGGTCATTTTTTGAAATCTGACCGTTGGGCCATTTTTTTTAAATTTTTTTTTTTTTTTCAAATTATAGCCGTTGGGCCCGCTGGGTCCAGACCAGGCCCGCCAGCCGGTCCCGGCCCTGGCGGTCCCGGCCCTGACGGGCTTTTTCGTGCGGACTGGCCCGCGACGGGCTTTTAACCGTTTGAGGCCCAAGACCGGTAGGGCCCGGACCACAGGCCCGTTAGGCCCGCCAGGCCCGCAGTCCTGGGCCAGGCCCACCGTGGGCCACAGCCTTACCTTCAATTAAACCATGGAGCACAACTTCAACAATCGATGCTGAATTTCGAAGCTTTTACAAGTAGAACCCATTAAAAGTATGTTGGAGTTCAAACTCCAATAATGATTTACTTGAATTTTACTAGCTCAAACTCCAGGAATGATTTTTAGTTTTTAAATCTTTACTAATACATACTCCAGGAACGATTCCTAAGTTTAGAACCTTTACAGTGCAAACTCCAAAAATAATTTCTGGTTTTTGAATCTTCCGCCACTGATGAAGATGATATTGCTGTCTGGATTCTTCCAGTACATGCTAATTAGCTTTACGTATTGCTTCCACATGGGGCAATAAGTGAAATACAATAATAATCTAATAATTTCTATTCTATTATATAGAAGAGCCAAGTTGGTCGACTAGGGGTAAAATTGACATTTCATTCTATAAAAAAAAGAAGTGTAAATTGCTCATTCCAGTATCTTCCATTCCCCAGACACGATTCAAGTGGAGTGTACTTTTTCAGTTCTTTCAGACTTTCAAGAATTCTTGGCTCTCTTCATTTTCTTATCCATCTCCTACAATTCCAGGTATGATTTCTCCCGATTTTCTCTCTGTCTTCTTTTCATTATCTAATTTTTTGAGATCTCTGAACAGTTTCCAATTCGAGGCGCCAGGTTCGTCCAAAAAAATCCGTAACAGTGCCAATTTACCCTTCCCGGAATCCACTCCATTTTTTGTTTGATTTTATGTAACTTTTTAACTAATCTATTATTTTAGGTAATCTTTATTATTTTGAGCTATAAAGACAATATATATACTGAGGCATTGAATATTTTGGATTCCCGCTGATTTCTACCATTTTTCTGAGTATTGTCTGCATTTTGAATTTTTTGGATTTCCGGATGCCATATTTGTTTGTATAGCGTTTTCTCAATTTCATCATAAATTTTGCTCCTTTTGTTCCTCTCAAATTCTGAATTTCATGCTATTGCTTTTGTGTAATATTTCCTTGGTTGTTGTTCTATTATGGTGACATTATTCTGTCTCTAGAGGGAAGGAAACATTAAAATTTTAGTTTAGGCTGAAAAAGCCACTTGATGCTTTGGTATGGTTTTCCTTGCTATTTTCAGCATCATGATTTATTCAAAGTAGTCTTCCAACTTTTCGTTCTGTGTAAGAAGTAGAAAATAGAGAAAACAAATACCAAAATGCAATACAAAGGCAGATTATAAGTTCTGTTGTTCGGAAGAAACTCAAGGAAATCAAAATGAATTTCAGAATACCTATCAATAAAAATCATACTATTGATCCCATGGAGTAACCCGCATGTTGATCCTGCATCAGATTCAACATTCAAAGCTTTTCTCAACTGTTACTGGTGTTATTGTTTTAGTGGCGGACAAATTCTGCCACTCCTACCTTTCGCTTATTTCTGCTTCCACTAAATGGACTTGCACTCATACTTGCATTTTGCATTTTCATTTGACAAAATGATGATAGTACAAAGGAAAAATAATTGTATGTTTCCGCACTATTTTTGGGGTCTTCACTTCAGTGCTCAAAACATATAATTGGCATTTCACGCAGGTTCTTCCAATCTCAAGTCTCTGCAATTCTCTTTCAACTTCGCTGCTCTCAAGTGTCGCCTACTCTCTTTGGTGAGTTTCTCAACATTCTTTTTCTTCTTCATTCTTTCAATATGGGATCTCTCTGCCTTTTTTCTTGGAGTTCGTTGCCTTCTCTGTTCTCGTGATTCTCTGTTTAGGATATCCAGTTGTTGCTAATGGAACTTTGGGGAGTCTCTGTCAGGTCTTCTACTTTTTGGATAGGTTTTTTATTTTTGCTGGATTTTCTACCTGCATGTCTGTAACATTATTTAATTTCCGGATGCATGTTTGGGATAAGATAAATTTACGCAAAATTTAGGATATTTGATGAATAAAAATCTTATTTTTGGGCATTCAAACTTAATTTCCTTTTTCACTCTTCAGTTTTGGGGCTTCTACTTCTTTATTTTTTAGTTAATTTTTCAAATTTCTACTCAATATATTTTCTTTTAGTTTTTTCTATTTTTCCCAAATTCTGATTAACATATGAACATTACGGTTGCTACAACTACTTGTAGTTCTATCATTCACGCAACTTAATATAAAATGATTAGTATAGGATATTGAGTAAAAATTGGGTGTAGCTAGGTTCCTTTCTTCTCTTTTATTTAAGGTTTTAGTAGTAATTATGGTATTTTCCATTGTTCAAAAGTATTGAAAGCTCTAAGATTATAGGTAGGGGGCAAGTAAGTGATATCTGCATATGATGCAAGATGAATAACTTACCAACATTGATATGACTACAAATGACTTAAATGATAAAATAATGAACTAGAATAGTATAAATACACTCTTGTGTTCATCTCATTGTTTGAGTAATTTGATGCACCCTGAGTGTTCGATGATATGCCAGAAATAACTGAATAGAGTAAGTTTTACTGCTTTTTTCTTTGACAGATGTTCTGCAACATGCTTCTCTATCATTCATGAATTCAAGAGGTACAATTTTTTTGCTTCTATGGGATAGTAATGGTAGTAAAATAATATTTATAGGGCATGTTTCTGCTAGAATATTACCTCTGTTTGTCTCTAGTAAAAAAAGTTATTGTTGTTTGTCGAACTTTGCGTTCCCAAAAAAGCTTTAAAATTTCTCAAAATTCACCAAACTATAAATATTAAATTAACGAAGTTATAAAAGTATTTGTAACAGGAATATTGGCAAACTAAGTTACCACATAAGTTCTTAGATTTTTGGTTAGCCTTAGTTACACGAGTAACATTGAGAATTCACTCTGCTGCCATCTGCAAGTCATATAGCTGCAAAATCTTTTCTTTTTACAGTCAATGACAGCCACATAATTTCTTTTGGCATACATAGTGCTTTGATGCCTCAAATTGCATAAGGTAGAATTGGAGGTTAAATGGTAAAGCTAGAAATATGACAAGAGTATAAACTGAACAAGCGAATAAGAATAGAAGAAACACCATGACTTTTTGAAAAGAATAAATGAATTTTTAGGATGACGATTTAGCATATGAAAACATGTGACGGAAAGTTCAGTACCACTATATTCTATATGAAGCAAACGTTGATAAGTATCATTTGGTCCTCCTGTATAAATAATATTCTTTTTTTCTGATGCACTAATCTTAATCCATGAGGGCTTCTCATAACAGTCAAAGCTGTTTGGATGCTCCGATGTAATTAGTGTACTAAAAGACACGTCGTTGTATTATAGTATTATCTACTGTCATTTGAGAACACTCTGATAATTTTTTTTTTTAATTTCAAGAATTTGATAATATTTTTCTATTTTGCTGAATGCTCTATAGTTTTATCCCTTGAGTTCTACTTTTCCATGGAACTAAATGTTAGGCTTCCAGATCCTTCAAAAACTATATGAGAGCAAATGTGCTCTAATACTATAACATTGCCCAATTATGATGCCTACAATTACATAAAAGAACTAGCTTCGTGGTTTAGCTTTTCTTACTTTCGTTTAAGCTTCAGTTCTATTTCTCCTTTAACTGAAAATAACTTTATAATATATATAATGTGTGTATGTGCATATTTCGTGCCTTGGTAAGAAATATTGATATTAGAATGCCTCACCCGAAGCAATATTTTTTGTGAGTTGACTCAGATTTCACAATGTTGAACATAATCTGAAGACCTAAGAAAACAGAAGCAAGAGCTGGAAAAGTTGATGCAAGATCAAAAGACATTCACAAGCTCACTCTTTAATGTTACACCTATTGCAGGAGGTATGTTGCTTGCTAAGAACCTCATTTTAAGTTTCCTGGGTTCAAACTTTAGTATATTTATGCTATTTGCTAATATTTTCAAGAGATTCATATACTTGTATGCCTGTGCTTTATTTTTATCTGAGGTGACTTGCAGTATGGCTAAAGGATTGAAAAGGCAATTCGAACTTTCATCAGGCATAAATATATAAACTACTTCATAAAGACTTCTTAAATTTCTTTTGTAAGTTTGTGCTACTCTCTTTCTAGGCTTCCACTTTTGGACTTGGTTTTCTCATTCTGCTTATTTGTTTAGAAGGAACATGCATTATTTTTATGGCTTCAATTTCAAGTAGAAGTTCATTTCATTTAGACAATTTTTTTTTTTATTTGATTAAAATAGAAAGAAGTTGTCTTTTCTAGATTCTTATATTTTTTGATAGTGACAATAAAAAAGCAGCAAGATGTGTGAAGTATGTCAGGAACGGCGAATCTTTTTGTGATAAAAACGTAATTATATTGCACAGCAATCTATTCAGCGCTATAAGGGCATTGCTGAGAAATACTACTCTTTTATTAATTTGGCGCAACAGTTTTCCAGTAAAGGAATGAATTAGAAACTACCTGTCCATGAATTATGACCCACATTCATTTTCAGCTTCAATGCACTTCCATTTATTTAGTTAAATTGTATTTCACTACAAATATACACGAAGCTTAAAGCTTCTACTGCCAAAAGCTCTTTAAAAACTATGAAAATCCATACAAGTTTCTCCCTTTTTTTCCAATGGTTGTTTTTTAAGTACAGTCAGACCTTTCTA
Source organism: Nicotiana obtusifolia (assembly GCA_002018475.1). Classification (NCBI taxonomy): domain Eukaryota; kingdom Viridiplantae; phylum Streptophyta; class Magnoliopsida; order Solanales; family Solanaceae; genus Nicotiana; species Nicotiana obtusifolia. The sequence continues at coordinate 8,042 of MCJB01050520.1, forward strand.
AAACAACATCCCTATATAACAACCATTCACTATAAAAGCCAAGTTTTTCTTGGAACTGATTTTAATATTATGTTATATATATATTTTTTATAACAATACTTCACTATAGCAGCCAAAAAATATCGAAACAAACGAGCCTGATATAGAGAGGTTTGACCCTATTTTGTAAGATAGGAAAATTGATGCAGAAGCCCCATTTCATGTCTTAAAATGATTCGATACATCAGATGGCTTACAGTGTTGTCTACCATGTAATTTTGCATTTGGAATAGAATTTGGAAAACCTTTTGCTGCGTGCACTTTGCGGAATGAAAGAATCCAGAGATGTTTACATGGGAGTTCTGTCGTTTTATGTTCTTTGATATTCAAGTAGTTTATCGTGTTTGTGCTTTAAGTTACATTTTGCACATGTAGCACACGGTACTACCTTTGTAGTTGTGTTCTTCTCACTTATATATAGTAAAAATTCATTCATCTTATGAAAGGATAATGTGCAAGGTAAGTGCCTTTGTAAGATCACTTAGGATTCCTTTTCTTTTATGTTTTAGAAGGCTATCTCATTATTTAAGATTCCTCTTTCCTCCCTCTAAATTTGCTACTTCTTTACTGCAGGTGAAGATAAGAGTACTTCGATTATTGAACAAGTGAGCCCTTCTTTTATATTTTTATACAAAGCCCTTCTCACAAGGACTAACTTGGAACTCTTGGTTTTATTGAACTTACCAAGAAGAGTTAGTGAGATTCAAGAGATGAAAATGATAGTTTGTAGAACAGAAGAGCTTCTTCGAACAAAGTTTCATCTTTTTGATTCATTTTTGGGACCTTGTTTAGCTTATGCTAAGATTTGGTATCTTTTGATTTGGGTTGGCATTTAATTGGAAGTTGCTTTGGGTTGGATATATCCCTTACATAGAAAACAAACTCATAATTTTGAGCAAATTGATTCTCTTTAATTTTTGTGGTTGCATATCTTAATGGCTTTCTGCAAAACAAATTCTACAAAAAGCATAACTGTCTAGTCTATTTTAAATAAGGAAGAAAAAGTCGTAGTAGTTGACGATAGCATTGCTTCACGTCGTAACATTTCATCTGTAGCTCTAAGCCCAATCAGAAAAGTGGATTTTAGAAAGGATAGTTGGGAACAGGAAAGTTGTGGGTCTGGTTGATCGCCGACTAAGAATAGCAACAATGGAGTAATGAGAACCAATTGTTTTATAAAACTAAAAAAAAGAGGTGAAAGACAGTGAAACTGTAAGAACGACTTGTCATGAGTCCAGCAACATATGCTGGTGTTTCACCTTTAAAAGTGTCCAGCTCCAGCACATAATACTGGAGTTTCGTACAACATACAGAATCAAATATTTCTATTCATTGTGAAAGGAGCGGCTAAATGCTCGGTTGAACTCTAACAACATAGGAGGGGTTAAAAGTGCCAAAATAGTATGGCTTAGTCAATTTTCGGACTGGTAACTGAAAAGTAGTTAGGGCATTTGTAAAGTTATAGCCACTATTTTATGCGGAGATAAAATCTGGACAAAAATTACCTTAGGTAGAACACAAAAAGTTCCGGCATAATATGCTGAGTTATGGAGCTTTTGCATCTAAAGTTCCAGCATATTATGAAATTCCAGCACATTATGCTAGAATCTCATATATAAAAAATTCGGATTCCAGTATATGCTGTAATTTTTCTCAATTTTTAAAGGTGTTTTTGTTTAAATTTTATTTTTACATGAAAAAGTAACTAAATTCCGATTACTTTTGAAACTGTGACTAATTTTTAATTATCAGTTGTAAGTCAGGTCATTTCTGATTTTTTTTCCCGTAAAAGTGGTTATTTACCAATATTTCACCGGAATTTTGGCATGGTGTGACAATGTACACACATATTAGCAGAAAATAGCCTTAGTTATAAATATTGGCATCAAATAGCCAATAAATATATATCACAACAATAATGTGTATATCACAACTTTTCTTCTTCCTCGTGTATATCAATATGTATATTAAAATTTTATTTTCCTTCTTTATATATCTAAGATATGAAATCATATATATAGTTATTTGACATTTATTGTTGCCTTTTTATCAATGTAACTCACAATTAAAATAATTGTATTATTTGTATATCGCGGTGTATAAAATATCAAATGTATATCAAAAATTATTTTCTTTCTTTGTATATCAAATTTTATTTACTCATATAATTATATTTATTATTTTATATTATAGAACTTGCTCTAAACTTGTTATATCAAAAAATTATATTCCTTCTTTGATCAATAAAAAAAATTGAAATAAGTTTATTCAGAATTAATTTCACTCTCTTAAAATTAGTTAGGATGATTTGATTTTGATTTCACCTTTCATTGTCTTATCTAACAATGTATATCATGATATACAACATGATATATACACGTGTAAATTTCCTACGAAGGGGTGTTCGGTTGACATCCCTTTTGGTGCATGTGGCTCCGCGATTGGATGTCACCAAACTCGGGTACACATGATGATGTACATAAATATACACCACCTCAAACACACATATTTTCTCTTGAACAACTAAAAAAAAAGGGAAGAAGAAGACGAAAATTGAAGTCTGCCAAAGAGATACAAAGCAAATAGAACAAAGCAACAATCGATGAAGACAAGAAGAAAAGTGGATAAAAAACAAATTTTTTTATAGAGTTGCCGTTGTGATGAGAAGATCTAAACTTCTTTTTACAGAATTGCCGTCGTGATGAGAAGATCTAAACTTCATAGAAACATGTATTCAACTATTACAACTTCTCAAACGTTATCAAAGGACAATCTAAATTGAAGAAGAAAATTTACTAGATTGAAGAAGAAAATTGGAGATGAAATACGAGCAGAGAAGAAAAAATACAATGAGAGAGAATAAATAAAAAGCTAGCATTATTTAGGATTTAATTATATAATGTCAATTTTTTTGAGTTACCTTAGATAAACCTAATATATGACTAAGATATTGCCAATTCTCTTCATGCCTTTTACCTTGGGACTTGAGCCCAGTTTTGTTTTAATGGATTGGCCCAATTGATGAAAATACAAAGAAAAAAGAAACGAAAAGTTCAATTTTACAGAGAAGCCGCCATGGATGATAAAGTTTTGAACCTGCAGAGCTTCTTGAAATGGGCAACTGAGCTTGGAATCTCAGATTCTCCTTCAACTTCTACAACCCCATCACCAGATTCTTCTATGGGATACTCCCTTTTTGTCTCTAATTTCCCTGAAGCTGGAGGGTAAAATATTTATCACAATTCTATACTTTTTGATATTGTAGTAGCAGAATTACATATAGATATAGTAGAAAGTTTCTTTTAAAGTTTGTATCTTTATGTTAAGCTTGAATCAACTGTAAAAACAATTAATCAGTGTCATAGTACTTTTCAGAATTTTTGACTAAAATTGTCCCTTAAGTATAGGAGTAGGTCTAATTTTGTCCTTGATATTTTATCTTAAGCACATACAGTCCTTTAGTTTTGCTAAAATGGAGCACATATAGTCTAGTTAACAGCAAAGCCCAACAAAAGGCACAAAGCTAACGGCCCCATCCCACGTGCAGTGCGCATGGCAGCAAAAACATGAGCATAAATACAGGTCGTCTTCCTAAAACACCATTTCCCCCCTGTTTACCCTTAATCCCTAATTACTTGCGAAGCTCCATGCTTTCTATCTTGCAGTCATGAAAGAGAAACTCAACCCCGACGGCTCGGAACTTGTATAGGAATTAGTCGTGTAAACTGAAACTGTATATGGAACATGTTCAGGTGAATAAACTGGCTAATCATATCAACAGTTTGTCCAATTGAATAGTCTTAGCCGTAATATTATAATTTGCTTGGCTTTTGAATTACTATGTTTATGCTATTGTGGGGTGAGCAGAATTTTTTTTGATTCCTAACCTATAAACAGTTTCAAGAACAACAAAGGAGAAAAGTGTTGTTAATAATTCCTTTAAGATAAGAACTGATGGTATAGTTTAATTCTGCTCATTTTGGGACTGATTATGTCACTAGTCATGCTAATCCTTCATTACACGTTGTGTTCAGAGAAGAATTCATATGGATTTTCCATGCGGTTTTGCTTTTGAAGCCATACAAGTCAATGGTTATGCTGAATTGGTTATTTGGAGAAGATGAGCCTATGTGGGTCTTGTTTCTACGGTCACATGCATTGCACGTGGAAAGGAGCCGTTAGCTTTATGCCTTTTGTTTGGGTTTGCTGTTAACTAGACTATATGTGCTCAAGATGAAATATCAAGGACAAAATTAGACCTACTGCCATACTTAAGGGATAATTTTGATTAAAAACTCATACTTTTCATATGATGAATTGAAACTTCTCTTCTATTGAAGGTTGATTTGTGTATACATGACAATGAGCTGATGCCTTTGGTCTCGTGTAAGAACACGGCATGTGATGTGTAACGTGGATTAGACACACAGTTACGTGTTCGGGCACTGATGAAAGCATGGTATTTAAGTGGAGAAGGGCATACGCCCATTATCCACCATGTTTCGAACCATGCTTCACTGGCCCTTCGATTAGCATAGCAAGTGATGTGTGGATTAGGGGCACGTCACGGGTTCGAACGCTTACAAAAGCTGGTCTTATGGAGGAAGGTAGAGGGGTGGGCCCACCAGACGCGTTTAGAATCATGTGCCACTGGCCTCGATTAATAAAACACGTGGATTAGGCATATCTCAAGAGTTCAAACACTTGACAAAAGCCTGGTATTTAAGCGGAGAAGGGTAAAGGGACGGACTTATTATCCAACGAGTTTCAAGGCCCTCGAAGATTTATCGTTTATAAAGAAATGAGTTGATGAATGATTTCTATTGTTGCAGGAGAGGTTTAGCAGCAGCTCGTGATATTAAGAAAGGAGAATTGATTCTTAGAGTTCCAAAGGGAGTGTTAATGACTAGTCAACGTCTTATGAGAAACGATGAGGCATTGTCTATTGCTGTCAAGAAACACCCTTCTCTCCGCTGTACTCAGGTGATTCTTCTTTGTTCTCCACTTAACTGTAAGAATGAGAACTTGCATTTTGCGTTTTATGGACTAAAGCCAGAAAGTGGTTTTCTTTTTGGAGTTTTTATGTGCTTAACTAGTAATGTGAAGTCAATTCAAACGTGTTGCTGAATGTCTGGTACGTGTTACCTGAATATAAAAGATTATGGAGCTATATATCTATAGTTGGCCTTAAAACAAATTGGTAAAGCTTTGGGACTTTAAGTTTCTCCATTCTAGTTTACTAAACTACTACTCTCTGCCCAATTTAAGTGTTCTATTTAGTTTGTGAGATAACATTTTGAAATGAACATTTTAAAGTGAAAAGTGGTGCTCAAAGTGAACTTCTATAATTTAAGTGCTAAAAATGCTTTGGAAAGTGTAGAGAAAAGCTTTGGTTTTTTTAAGAAAGTGAATGTACGTTTGGAACAACTCAACTTACAAACTACTCTGGTATTGAAAGGCCAAGCTTTATGTTGTGTCTGCAGTTTCTTCAAATGTTTGTAATAAACAATTTGCAACCTTTGTTGTGCAAGTGAATCTTTTGCTCATATCTCCACAGTCAGAGTGGTTAACTAGTTTCTACTTATCCTGCTCTTTGTGATTTGTTCGGCCAGCAGTGATGGTTTCTTTCAGTCTGATCTTTTTGCTTTCTTAACTTACTTTTGCTGCAGATTTTGGCTGTTGCACTATTAAACGAAGTGAACAAGGGGAAGAGTTCACAGTGGTGGCCCTATCTAAAGCAGTTCCCCTGCAGTTATGACACACTTGCGGATTTTGGAAAGATCGAGATACAAGCATTGCAAGTTTGTATCAATCCCTACAAGTTAAAATGTATTCCAAAGTTGACACCATTAAAAGAGTCTGAAATATTTCTAATTCTTTTTTTAGATTGATGATGCCATCTGGGCTGCACAAAAGGCTTCTCAGAAGGCTGAAGGGGAGTGGAAAGAAGCTAGTGCGCTTATGCATGAGCTCAAGCTCAAGCCACAGCTCCTGGCTCTTAAAGCTTGGCTATGGGCCTCTGGTTCTGTAAGTATGGAGTTGCCCGTGCTAATTGTTGGAAAACTTTTCCATTTTAAAGTTAAGCGTTTCTGATTATTAAGCCTTAGCTCATTGAAATATTTACATATGCTATGGTTGATCCACGATTCACTCTGACCACTCATCGTCTATCTTGATTCATGATGTACTTGAACATTTGTTGTCTGTCAGCTACTTGTTACTATATGTTCCCTAGTTTTCATGTCATATTCATAGTTTAACATGAAAAAGGTTCTTGCTGAAGATAGCCTCGCGCACCATGCACATACCTTGGGACGGAGCTGGCTGTTTTTGCCCTGTGGGAGATTTCTTCAACTACGCAGCACCTGGAGAGGAAACATCTAATTCTGAAGATCAGGTCACTGGAGAGGCATTTTCATTGCAAGAAGACAGCATGCTTAAATCGTTAACTGAATTGGCTGCAGCACATAGGCTAATCGATGCTGGATATGAGGAAGACGTTTCTTCATACTGCTTCTATGCTAGAAGAAACTACCGGAAAGGAGAACAGGTGATGCTGAAGTTATTCCTCCCTTTCTTATACTTTTTCTTTCTTCGTCTGTATGGCATGGAGTTAATTAACTTATATGGCTAGTTTCGACAAAAAATTTGTGTATGGTGGATGGTCTTTTACTTGATATTCAGAAAATTAGAAACTTCAATGATTAACAGCTCATGTATTGCAATGGAAATCCAGTGTCATTGAAGTTTAAATAGATTAAGACAACTCCATCTTCCTTTGATTTTTTGAACGAGTTTGTGCTAGTGCCAGCCCTCCCCCCCCCCAAAAAAAAAAAAAAAAAAACCCCCTCACTCCCCAAGGCTTTGGTCTAGTGGGAAGAGCGTAGCACGTGATTTGCGCACGTCATGAGTTCGAACCTTGTGGCAGGCAAAAGCGTGATATTTAAGTGGAGAAAGTTTTGAACCATGCACCATTGGCCCTTAGGGATTTCTCAGTTATCAAAAGAAAAAAAAGGGAGTTTGTACTAAAGCTCCGATGTGATTGAACTCTGCAGGTTCTTCTAAGCTATGGAACTTACACAAATTTGGAGCTTCTTCAACACTACGGATTTATTCTTTCCGACAACCCAAATGACTAGGCTTTTATACCTTTAGAGCCAAACATGTATTCTTTGTGTTCATGGGAGAGTGAGTCACTCTACATTCAGCCAGATAGGAAACCATCCTTTGCTCTACTATCAACAGTTCGAATCTGGGCAGTCCCTCAAAACAATCGCAGGCCAGTTGCACCCCTAGTCTATTCAGGATACCAACTTTCAACAGAGAGTGAAGTTGTTGCAATGAGATGGCTAGCAAAGAAATGCAGAACTATACTGGACAGTCTTCCAACAACAGCTGAAGAAGACGGTAAGTTGCTTGTTGTCCTAGATGAATTTCAAGAAAATCATCAACTCATGGAGATAAAAGAGATGCCATCAGCACTTGCAAGTGAGCTTTGTGCGTTCATGGAAAGCAAGAAAATAGTCAGCGAAGGAACTTGTGTCATTTCAAGTGTAACTAGAAGGTCTATTGGGAGAATGAAATTAGCAATCCTGTGGAGGTATCACTACAAGAAAATAATTAGCAATTGCATTTTACATTATACTGAGGTGATTAATGATATTATTTCTACAAAAGATTTAAAATACAAGGAAATCTTTGTTAAGCCTGCGAATTTACATTTCACATTGCTTTATTCCATTGCACTTCTGCTACCTTGTTCAGTCCCTTCTCCAGCAACACATAAAAGGGCCTAATCTGAAACCCAACTCACCAATTGCTTGAGAATTGAAAATGGGATGCATTTGATCTTGTCTAGGACTATAGAAAGATCAGTTGCTGGCTTTTGCTGCTTTGAATGGTTCTCGATCCTGGATTTTAAGTTTAATTTTTCTGGGCCATAGCGCTTCTTGCTTATTGGGTTCTGGATAGATTATTTAGACATATTAAGTGGATTTTTAATATAAATACAAGGTCCAGGCAAGTAACTAGGCTTTGCTAAACCTGTAACTTGACTTATAGATCCATCCCAGGAAAAAGTAAAAAAAAGTCAGATTTACAAATGGTAATTAAAAAATAGCCACAATTTTAAAAGTAATTAAAATTTAGCCACTTTTTCATATAAAGATAAAATCTGAACAAAAACACCCTTAAAAATTTGGAAACATTTCAGCATAATATGCTGGAGTTCGAATTTTTTACATATGAGATTTCAGCATAATGTGCTAGAATTTTATAATGTGCTGGAGTTGTAGCATAATATGCTGGAAATTTATACGTAAGAGCTCCATAATCCAGCATATTATGCTAGAACTTTCCGTGTGCTGGAGTTTCAACATAATATGCTGGAAATTTAAATGCAGGAACTCCATAATCCAGCATATTATGCTAGAAGTTTTCATGTTTCGGCAAAATAGTGGCTATTTTTCAATGACTTTACAAGTGCTGACTATTTTTCAATTACGAGTTTGAAAACTGGCTAGCCCGTGCTATTTCACATCCATCCCTGCTTGTGACAAATGGTTTGCAGAACCACCAACGTAGCTCAAGCATCTTAACCACACGGGGCTTTTGCATCTATATCCGGTTTTGGGATCATAATTGAACTTATACCTACTTTGCAAAAAGAATTGCAAGCTTACCCACTTTACGATCAACTTCAGACTCATCGGCTTTGAAGTTAAAAAACATTCTGAAGTGAAAAAATTGTACTTCAATGCACTTAAGGCGAAATAGGTCTGAAGTGCAACCAATGGTTTCATGCACTTAAGACCAATAAGTCTGAAGTAAAAATTGCACTTAAGATGCATTTAAGGCCAAAAGGTCGGAAGTGCTACACTTGAGGCCAATAAGTCTGAAGTGAAAAACTATACTTCAGATGCACTTAAGGCCAAATAGCTCTGAAGTGCAACCAATAGTTTCATGCACTTGAGCCCAATAAGTCGTGAAGTGAAAAATTGCACTTTAGATGCATTTAAGTTCATGCACAAAAGGCCAAATAGGCCAGAAGTGCAAATTGCCAGAAACAAAAATTTGTTCTTCAAATTTTAACAATCCAATATACGATTTAATACCTAAATCTACTCTGAATGAGCTCAAATTTAACCTCCAAATATCATCAAGAACAAACCTCAATCATCAATTTGCCAAAATAACAATAAATCTAACAACCTCATTTTGTAATTAAGAAAAAGAAAAAGAAAAAGAAAAAACTCTAAGCAATAGTAAAAAATAAAGCGCCACAACAACTCATCACTGTAAAACATCATAAACTACCTTAAAATATGTTCACAAACACCATATAAAATCACTGTTATCCGAAGAAGATAAGAGAAGATAGAGGAGAAAAATGACTGAAGTTGTTTAAACTGTGAGTACAAGTTAAAAAAAATTAAAAAGTAAGTACAACTTAAATGGGGTGACCAAATAAGGTGCCCGTGCAATTTTTACTAACCACAGTGCAAGAATTCTTCAATCTAGTTTTTTCTTTGTTAAGTTAGCATGTTGATAATTCACTGATGAAGTTTCTATAAAATGAGATAAATATTGCGTTTTTGTTTTGGCATAGCCAATAGAGGAGAAAAATATGTTTTTAAAAAATGTTACTCTTTCCGTGCATGTTAAATGAAGAGCACAAAATTCTTTTAATTTTTTTTTTAAAAATTCCGAGCATAGCCAAACTACGGTGACATAAATTATACAGAGAGTATTAAACAGTAGTACTAACAATAAAAACAAATTGAGTCGTGTCTTTATTTATCCGTAAAACGGTACAGTTGAATTTATACGTAGTTTGTAGACAAGTGAATTAATTCGATCCTGAAATAATACAAGAATTGAAAAAATATGTAATACTTAGCCTTGATATGAAGATGAACTAACAGAAATAGTAGTTCCGGGAGCGCGGCTTCTGGGCACAATAGTAATGAAATAAAAAAAGAAGAAGAAGATAAAATTATATAGAGCTTTGAATAGATTATACCGTAGGTTTGACAGAAAATTCGTGTCCTTTACAATGACAAATCCGCTCACTATTTATAGCCGCACATAGGGAATAAGGTCCTAGGATCATGCCCTTCTTTAATGTCAATTATGAGGGTCATAAAATGTATAACAGTGAGCATAAATGATAAATTCTTTGTAACAGACAGTGTACTAAATGCTGTGGAATATTTTTCATTAAATGCTACCGGATGACAGGTATTTATTGCATCTTTATAAGCGTCATTTTTTCTGGTGACAAATAGAATAATTGTCTTTGATTTTAATTATCCTCTGTCAACCCCACGTCACACTCTCTTATGCAACCACCTACCATAGCATATTTTAACCTATACAGTCTTGCATTTCAAATTTGATGAAAGTTTAGTGTAAAATATTTGGGTAATAATAGTATAGACTATCAGCTAAATTTTTGTAGAGTTAAATGACTAACTCAAAGAGGAAAAAAGCCATTTCTTTTCATTTTGATAAAATAGTATTCTAATTTTCCTAAACCACACTTGGACTTGCTTTAATACTCCTAACAATAGTATTTGAATCAGCTATTTCTGCCCACAATGAAATAGGCAAAGAACCCTTAATCACGTCTACCATATTCCATCAAATATCAAAACTCATTTTTACAATTCAGAAAAGAAAATAAAAATATTCAAGGATTATGCAGAAGAAATGAAAAGGAGATTTGATTAGAGTATCCTGGCTTATAAATAAATAAATAAAAAACACATGAAACCTCTATGCCTAGGATCATTTCCTTGATTATACAATTTTCATTTTATTGTTGGGTGCATAATTTTTGTCCATCCTCCGCATATGGATCCATTAGTTCCTGCTGAAAATTTTCTAATTTTAAATTTTAATTTAAGCTTTGAGGACATATCGTCGCTTTCAACTAACAATTGGACAAAGGCTTCCCATGTGTCAGTAACTTTGTCGGTCTAGTGTTTGGCCTGTACATAGCCTGTTTGATCAAGCTTCTCCAATACTTTAAAGTTGGGAAAAAAATCTTTTTGAATAGAATCAGAAGCAGTTTTGGAGAAGTAGAAAAAATAGCTTATCTCTAAAAGTACTTTTGAGAAAAATACACTTAAAAACAGTTTTTAAAAGCTTGGTCAAACACTAATTGCTGCTCAGAAGTGCTTTTCAAATTAATTAGCCAAATACAAACTGTTTCTCACTAAAAGTACTTTGAAAAAAGCACTTATAAAAAAAATCACTTTCAAAATAAGTTGATTTTTACAGCTTGGCTAAACAGGCTAATAGTCTCTAACAAACTAATTTTTGATAATTCTTGACACTGTTTGATTAATTATTTAACAGATTCATTTAAGCCAGTCTAGATTTTCTTGTTGATCGATCTCATCCAGTATCAACTGTAAACATAAAGGTTTAGACATGTCATTTTCAGAAATAATTGGAAGAAATGACGCGTGGTAACTTTCATTGTGAATCACAGTAGATATACCGTTAGTATTTTTTCATGTATATCAGTGTATACCATTATACTAGAAAAGGTAATCGATTTATGTTGTATTTATTTTTTTAAAACAATAATTTTATTTAACAACAGTATTTACAAATCGGTTGATTTGATTCATATGTGTATTGCTTCTATTTTAGATGGAAAATATAGCAGTTTTGATTCACCACATTGGAGTATGGGGAAGCAACAATCGGTTTGTAAACAAATCCGTGGACGGAATTTTATTAAGGCCCGTTTGGCCATTAAAAAAAGGACCTTTACACAAATAGCCGGTTGAATTTACTGTTTATTTTTTTTAGCTAGCATATATAGATTATACAATGATTAAATAAATATTGTACATGCATTACACATATATTATACATCCACTGGCTATTTTAAATTTAAGAGCTTAGATAGGCGGCTATTTATTTACCCGTAAAACGGTACAGTTGTATTTTTTTTTACGTAGTTTCTAGACAAGTGAATTTTTTTGATCCTGAATAATACAAGAATTGAAGAAATATGTAATACTTAGCCTTCATATGAAGATGAAATAATAGAAATAGTAGTTCCGGAAGCGAGGCTTCCAGGCACAACAGTAATGAAATAAAAAAAGTAAGAAAATAAAATTGTATAGAGCTTTGAATAGATTATAGCATAGGTTTGCCAGAAATTCGTGTCCTTTACAATGATAACAAAGCTCGCAGCTCCTAGGATCATGCCCTTCTTTAATGTCAATTATGAGGACCATTGAAGAATGTATAACAGTGAGCATAAATGATAAATTCTTTGTAACGGGCAGTGTACTAAATGCTGTGGAATATTTTTTATTAAATGCTACAGGATGACAGGTATTTATTGCGTCTTTATGAGCATCATTCTTTCCGGTGACATATGGAACAATTGTCTTCGGTTTTAACTATTCTATGCCTTCGGCTCCACGTGTCACTCTCTTATGCAACCACTTAACATAGCATATTTTATCATATACAGATAGTCCCCCTGCTTTTTGGTGATATAATTTTGTGTCGCCGAGAAGTTGATAGAAACATTCTTTCCAGCGGGAATTTCTCTGATCCCCTCTAAGAAGCTTCTGACGGTTGATTAGACGTATGTCTCTCCGTATTTAATGCCCCGAACACGCGTCATCCCACGATTCAGCATAACTTTTTTCGGTTATCGAGGTAATCACGGCCACGAATTTAGCCGCCTAAACATTTACTTATATGTATCAACCTCCTTCATTCATACTCCATAATTCTCCAAACTCTCTCAAACTCTCTTAATTCAACTTGTATTCTGTCCTTCAACCTTTCTTTAACTCTCTTCAAACGAGAGAAGTTTTTTCTTCTTTCATAATATACAATGGCTTCTTCTTCAAAAAATACCAGTTGCTCAAAGAACAAAACAAAGCCAAGAATGCTTCTCCTCTAACGGTGAGCATCATCATCCCCAGAAGTCTTGTCACAACAAAAGACTTCGAATAGAAATTTCCTTCTGTTAGCCCTCGTACATGGGTCGTTTGCAGATATCCTTCTTGTATCCATCCTACCAGCATTCCTGTTGTGAAGGAAGATTGTCGTTGCTAAGATTTAAACACTATTGCTCCTGACTTGGCGGAGCGGGTAACCTTACCCAAGAAGGGTTCTAGTACGTCTATACGTATCCCTTCACTTTGGGGACATTTTCTATGAGTGGAGAGCTTGACTCTGTCATTGAGGAGTTTTGCCTTCGTTACCAAGTGTGTTTGGCACAAGTGACTCCCTCCATGTGGAGGACGATTGCTTGCCTCGGCGCTTGTGCCAGGAAACGGGGGAGGAGCTATTCTTAGCTCACGTGATGAACCTTTATTCCCCCAAGATCTTTCATGGGGGGATGATCAACTTCAGCAAGCGAGGACACCATGCATTGCTGTCTAGCATGGATGATGATAACGACCGTGGGTGGATGGAACAATTTATTTCCATTGCTACCAGTGACATCACTTCAGCCTCAATACCTTTCTTATCGGAATTGTGGAACCGCACTCGTAAGTATACAATTTGCTTCTACTCTTGTTAAAGATCCTTGTCTCGTCATTATTAACTTTTCTTCCTTTACCTGTCTCAGCGACTCGATGGGTTCCCCTAGGGTTGAGGGCTTGGGCCAAGGGGTTCAGAAAATTTTGGACGTTACCTACGCTTGAAACCCGCTCGTTAAAAGAGCTGTTCCTGAAATATGGGCGGAAGGCCAAAACCCATGGTAAGTTTAACTCATCATGTCCTTACCTGTTCTTATGAGAAAGTAATCTGATTCTTCTCTCCTATTGAATATAGGTCTACCCAAGGGCTCAGTTGTCGTCCCCGAGGAGGACATTTTGGCTGATCCCGCTGATGTGGCGTGGCTGCTACAGAAAGCTTTTTCACAGACAGGCGTCTCCAGACCTGCTTTTGGTACAAGTGCTTCTTCTTGAAGTCCCCGACCAGAGAAAAGCAACCAAAAAGAAGGCATTCCTCCGCGAATGGGGAAAAGAATAAGAGGGCAAAGAATGCTACCCCTGAGTCATCTCCGGAAGTTGTGGTGACGAGCCTTCCGCCCGGGCCGACCATAGATACCGTGATGATTGATGATGATGGAGAAGCTAGCGAGGATGGAGCTTCTCTACGTAGAAGACGACGACCTTCTTCAACTCAACAGACCGCTCAATTTGTTGAGTTAGTTACATCAACCGAGGACGATGTCTCGGCGCTCTGGGGGAGTATGAAAGGGTGGAAAATGCCAACTCCCGCTTCTGGATCCCAATCGCTGCAGCAGTATTGTGGGGCTGAGTACGGGGTCCCTTCCGTCTTCGGTTGATGAGCAACCAACAACCAGCACTGCGTTTGTCGCAGATGCTTTTCACCCTTCAACACCATCAGCTTCATCTCTATCTTCACCAACTCTTCCACCAGCAACTGCTACATCATCTCCACCGGCCGCATATGCCCGAGAAGAGGGTGTTCTTTTTCCCCAGTCCCCAGTGCATGCTCCCCCCTCAGAACATCCGCAAAGGAGGAGGAGCGTTACTCTTTCGGTCTCCACCAGATGAAATTTGCTATTCCGGCCGGTGGAACTTGCTAACTATCTGATGGAAAAGATTGGGAAAAGATACGGGCTCTCTCGGGAGAGTGTTTGTTGAACAATGCCATGCACAACGCCGCAACGGTACATTCTTCACTTCTTTTGTCATTTTTTCTCTTTTTGATAGAAAATATCATGAGTTTGTCTTTCTTATTTTGCAGGCCAATTTTCTTGCTTCCGAGGGCCTCCAGAGGTTGATTCGGGAAAAAGAAGAACTTACCTCCACACGAGATCAACTTTTGGCCGAGTGTAAAGCCCTGTAAGTTTCTACAAGTGATTCAGGTCGATTTCAAGTTCAAAGAGTACAAGTTAATTAAACTCGAGCTACATAAGATTATGCGAGTAGAACAAAGTTGTTAGAATACTTGAAGATAACTAATTAATCAATAAGTGAGCATGGATTTGATGAGAATGAGTAAGGAAAGAAAAAAAATTAAAAGAAAATCATTCCGTTGACTTAACAAGTCATCAAGCACTATTAGACCACAATAGATGGTCCTGGGACTTACGTGTAATAAGATTTGTGCATAGATTAATTGTAAGCTATGGAATTAAGGTGGAGGAATGAAACTAGAACTGGAAGTCTTGGAATCTAGTAAGCAAAAAAAGATTGAATTGAACTAAGGAAATTAATGTTGAAGCCATGTAATTGAATAACCAAACAGGGAACAAATTAGTTGGATAAATGAATAGATAAAAAGACAAAAATCATGGAAATCATTTGAATATAAGATTGGTACATTAGGATCATGTGATTATAATATAATATTATAAGGGGACAAATCAAGAATCATGCTTCAAGGATGGGGTATATATATATATCTTCAACGCCTCTATCGCCAAGAAGCTAGGCAGTGATGCCCTCAACGCCACAAACTTGGCATAAAAAATTTTCAAGTTAGGTCGCGCGCGATGGTTGGTGCGTTGCGCTTGTCCCAGCGCTGAGGCGGCTGAAGCCTTTTTAAAAGGCTATTTCGGGAGAGAGGAAAGTTATTCGTTTGGGGCAAGATCTTGAAGGTTAGAGAGAAGGGGAAGCTCCTGCACCATTGATGTCACATTAAGGTGAGTAATTAATGAGTATTTTGGTAGATTTGGTTTATTTATCCCATCTCCTAATACTACAATTACATAGAACTTTTAGATTCCGGAAGAATCTCTCAAGAGTATTTCGACAACACAAGTCTTGAAAATTCTAGGGTTGTCAAGAGGTAATTCTTTAGTTTCAATCATATATATTATATTTCATGGGCATAGTAGAGTATATGTATGAATGAATATTTGTATCTAAGCATCAATTCATGAAATCCTAGAAAGCTAGTTTTGAAATTGAAAAATTTATTAGTAGAGAAGATGACTAGGGCTGGGTTTACTTGCACAGCGTTGCTTTAGGGTTTTATTTTTAAGTGACTATGTCCCATCACTCAATTATTAAGTGATTTGGAGTTAAATCAAGAAAAAACTTCAAATGGTAAAATAGGATTTTTTTAGAGAACTTTGAGAACTAGACCTAAGTGTTGGACATTTAGATGATAAAGTTGTATTATTGTGATACTTTGGTTGATGGATATAATTTCGTTATGTAGATATCGGCTTGTTGGTAACATTTGAGAAGTTTAATCAAATTTGAAGCATTGTAATATTATTTTGGGGTAAGATTTGAAAAGCGACTTGAGGTAAGTTGATTAAAACTTACACTTCTTGAGGGATTTTCTCTAAAATCATGCTTGAGTTAATACATGAGATTGCTTGTAAATATACATCCGTACTATTATGCGGCGCCTTCCTGAGGTTCTTTGGAAAGGCGACGTAAGGCTAGGCAATCGATGTCAGTATGATTGCCGTCCGCCAACTGAGGTCCCCTCCGCACGCTAGACTAGAATGTCAGTGCCGTGCGGGAAAATCAATATCGTAGGAAAAGAGAGAATTGAAAGCAGTAATTGATGATGAATGCTGATTGTATTGAAGATAATGAAAGATATTACAAAGCTAAAGCGGTGTCAAGGGGGAGAGACACCAGTATAGAGAAATGATTGCTTGCTTGAATGTTTGAATGCTTGTTCCCCCCTAATAATGCTTAAAAAAATAAACCTAAGTTACAAGAGTTGACCTATGAAAGCTGTAAATGCATACTAAGAGAAAATAAAGTAAATCTATTCTATATTTACAATGAAAAGGACTTAGACTTCTACAAAGTAGGAGCAAGTCCAGTGGCAGCAACTTTGTCATGAGCATCAGGGTCTGCGCGCGCGTTGCTGTAGGCGCGCGCAACACTATTTGTGTCTGCCTGCGGCTGGGCGCTGGCGCTTGGATCATGAAGGATGCGCGCGGCATTGTCTGTGCGCGCGGCAGTGTCTATGCGCGCGACGCTGTTGGCACTCGCAAGCCGCTGGGCGCCGGCAAGGAGTGTTGGTGGGGCGACAGAGGCACAGACGCGCTTGTCACTTGGCGCTGCCGAGACCACGGGGCCGACTGTGGCGCTAGGCTTTGAGAGGCTTGCCAGGACACCACTGGGCACATCCAAGGGGTCATGGGGCGAGGCTGGAAAGCCGCCCATGACATTCTCCCCCACCTAAGTTGGCGCCGTCCCCGGAGCCTTATTTGCATGATGATGATGATGATGATGATAATTAGTCCAGCGTCTGTTGACTGGGAGGTCTGTTCCCCTCTGTTTTGTGGGGTGATGATGATGGTCTGACTGATGCTACATGTATTTCTGAAATGATTTGAGGCGGCTAACATGGAACACTGGATGGATTTTCCACCAGGATGGAATGTTGACCTGGTATATAGCTTTCCCAAGGCGTCTTTCAATGGACATGGGTCCGATATAAGGCTGCATTAGGCGAGGGTCCTTGGCCTTCCCTGCAAATAAGTACCTCTTTGGGACTCTTACCATCACTTTGTCCCCTGCTTGATATTGAGCAAAACAAAGGTTCTATTCAGCATGCCTCGTTGCCCTGTCTTGGGCTTTGACGAGATAGCTCCGCACTATCTGCATGGTTTGCTCCCATTCCTTCGAGAAGCTGGCAGCTTGAGGCGATGTTGGCATATTTGGCGCATTCACCATTTGTGGGAGTAGTGGTTGCTGTCTGGTAATAATTTCAAAAGCGCTTTTGTTTGTAATGGCGCAATTTTGTGAATTGAAACACAATTGAGCAGCATCCAAAAGCTTCACCCAATGTTGTTGCGACCCGGTTGCAAAGTGGCGGAGATATTCCTCCAGCATGGCATTGAACCTTCTGTTAGGCCATCTGCCTGATGATGACTGTTTGAGTTGTGGCTGACTGTGGATCCAAAGCACCCAAAGAGATGGGTCCAAAATCTGCTAGTGAAGCGTGAATCGCAGTCACTAACGATGTGTTTGGGCATACCCCAATATTTGACAATATGAGCAAAGAAGAGTCGAGTTGTATCTTCTGCCGATATGTTTTGTGGGGCTGCTATGAATGTGGCATACTTGGAAAACCGGTCTACCACAATCAGGATGGTTGCAAGATCTCCGACCTTGGGTAATCCAGTGACGAAATTGAGGGAAATACTTTCCCATGATCTCTGCGGGGCAGGTAGCGGTTTCAAAAGTCCCGCTTGTGTTGGGCGATCCGACTTGTCCTTAGGGCATGGTTGGCAAGTCTTCACGCAATGTGGGGCGCCATCAAGTGCTTGACGCCGATGATGTGATTTCTGATTCTTGAGGATGAGGGTAGTCGGAACCTTGGGTTCATGTCTTTTGACTCCCTTCATCGACTGCATGGACGAGATGTTTTCAGCGGCCATCTTTATGGGTTTGCATGGAATGATGCGGGGTTTGGCCCCGTTGTCTTCCATCATCAGGAGCATGTCGGCGAATGGTACCGGTATGGTGTTGGTTTGCCTCAGGAATTCCAATCCCACTATCAGCTCAAAGTCATCGATGGTAGCTATACGTAGGTCGAATCTTCCCTCATATGGACCAAGATTCATTGGTATAGCTTTGGCTTTTTCACTCACTGGCTGAGGTGGTAAGTTGATAGCCTTGACACGGGCCCTGCACTTTTTCACTGCTAAACCAAGGCGCTCTACTTGAGTTGAGGTCAAGTAGTTGTGGGTAGCACCTGTATCTATCATTGCTCGAATGGGCCTGCCATTCACTTTCATGTCAACGAACATAAGAGTCCTCTCTTCTGTGACGGGAGGCCTTCATCCATCTTCTCTTTCCCTTTCTTGGCGATCGGGCCGATGTTCTCCTTAGGGTTACCAATGCCGGTTCCCGCTAAGGTATCTGGAATGGAGTCAACAAGTGCGTTGAAGGCTCCTACTTGCTCTGCGCTGTCAGAGTCAGTGTCTGACTCGTCTTCGACAGCCTGATGCGCGTTGATCTTAACATGTGGGCATTTATTGTTCCAATGTTCTCCACCGCAATGACTGCATTCTGAAGGAGGCTTCCTCCACTGATTATTGTTGACTGATGCAGCGGTGTTGCTGCTTGATGAAGGAGTCTTAGCTTTGGATGTACTTCGATCTCCCCCATTTCTGCTAGGGCCACCATTGCTCAGTTGGCTCCCGTTGTATCCCCCTCGAACAGGCGGCTGGAACCTAGAGTTTCCAAATGATAGTCCCCAAGGCATTCTGCAGCTTGGATTGCCCTGGGCAGGGTATCTACCCTCTGTCGTTGCAGCTTTGCACGGGCATGAGGTTTCAAACCTTCTATGAATGCGAAGAGTTTGTCTTTGTCACCCCTGTCTCGTATGTTTAGCATAAGTGTGGAGAAGTCCCGCACGTACTCCCGCACTGATCTGGTTTGGCGGAGTTCCCGCAGTTTCCTCCGCGCATTGTATTCCACATTCTCAGGGAAGAACTACAGGCGTATGGCTGCCTTTAGTTCCGCCCATGTCTGGAGGTTGTCTTCACCGGCCCTGATGGCTTCATATTTCACTCACCACCAGAGTTTAGCATCGCCCTGAAGATACATGGCAGCAGTTGCTACCTGTTTTGCTTCGTCTAGTGGACCGACGGCATCGAAGTATTGTTCGATGTCGAATATGAAATTTTCCACTTCTTTAGCATCCCGGGCTCCGTGGTATGGCTTTGGCTCCGGAATTTTCAATTTTTGTAGCACAGGCGCAATGTTCATGGCGCCCCCGATATGGTTGTCGCCTCCTCTGAGCAGGCTTTGAAGGGCAGCATTGACAACATTGAGCTGGCCTGTCAAGTTGTTTATGGTTTGCTGCATGGCAGTGATCCTGTCTGCCTCTTGTTCACGTTGGGCCAAATCCTGAGCACGCTCCTGTTGGAGGTCCTCGAATTTTCCATGAATGCCAACTACCTCGATGCCTGCTGTTTGACGGTCATCCTCAGAGTCCCGACTGATGTTTGCAATGTCATTTTCGACCTGCCGTATCCTGTGGTCCAAGTCATCCGACCTTTGCACTAGGTTGGTTTTTAAATCAGGCACCGTATCTACGATGAGCCGTAGTACGTCAACTGTTTGTTCGAGGACGGTGATCCGATCCCCTTGAGTCACCATGGTCAGAAATGGTGAAATGGCAACACGTTCCCTCGTCCGATGACGAGCCTAGGCCCTGATTCCAACTGTTACGGGGCGCCTTCCTGAGGTTCTTTGGAAGGGCGACGTAAGGCTAGGCAATCGATGTCAGTACGATTGCCGTCCGCCAACTGAGGTCCCCTCCGCACGCTAGACTAGAATGTCAGTGCCGTGCGGGAAAACCAATATCGTAGGCAACGAGAGAATTGAAAGAAGTAATTGATGATGAATGCTGATTGTATTGAAGATAATGAAAGCTATTACAAAGCTAAAGCGGTGTCGAGGGGGAGAGACACCAGTACAGAGAAATGATTGCTTGCTTGAATGTTTGAATGCTTGTTTCCCCCTAATAATACTTAAAAAAAATAAACCTAAGTTACAAGAGTTGACCTGTGAAAGCTGTAAATGCATACTAAGAGAAAATAAAGTAAATCTATTCTATATTTACAATGAAAAGGACTTAGACTTCTATAAAGTAGGAGCAAGTCTAGTGGCAGCAACTTTGTCATGAGCATCAGGGTCTGCGCGCGCGTTGCTGTCGTTGCGCACGACACTATTTGTGTCTGCCTGCGGCTGGGCGCTGGCGCTTGGATCATGAAGGATGCGCGCGACATTGTCTGTGCATGCGGCATTGTCAGTGCGTGCGACAGTGTCTATGCGCGCGACGCTGTTGGCACTCGCAAGCCGCTGGGCGCCGGCAAGGAGTGTTGGTGGGGCGATAGAGGCACAGGCGCGCTTGTCACTTGGAGCTGCCGAGATCACGGGGCCGACCGTGGCGCTAGGCTTTGAGAGGCTTTCCAGGATGCCACGGGGCGCGTCCAAGGGGTCATGGGGCGAGGCTGGAAAGCCGCCCATGACAGTATTTGTGGGGAGAAGCAGGGAAGGATGTCATCATATGTTTTGAGTTTTTATTGCATATAGACAATCTTGTTGTTTTATAAAATAAAATCTTATTTTTATGACGGCAAATGACGCTTTAGGCAAATTTAATAAGTTTTATTTAAACTTATGTATTAAAAGGATATAAAATATTTGAGTGCTAAAGCTGTGTTTTTACGAAAGGTATTTTCTTTTTAAACTTGATTAATAAATACCATTTGATGTATTTTTAAAAAATGAATAATAAATTGCTAAGGACTTTAACATGAAAAAGATTTTGTATTTGATTTTGTTCAAATTGATTAGTTTGGCCATGAACTATGATTTAATAAAATAGATCATTTGAGGCTACTAGGCTATGAATCTATTTTTGGAATATCAAATATTTTTAGAGTTACTTGTGTTCACCGAGATTGGCTTCGGATATATCGTGTTCGTCGTCATGAAACTATACGTGCTGATGTAGGCGTAGATGGCCACTTTGTGGTATAGACTACGGCAGAGTACCCTTCCTTGAGAGTGTACTATTTTGTGCTATTATTAGCATGGCTGAGTCGATTCGTACAGCACTACGATGAGATGACCTGAGCAAGTATGGTATATGATACTTGCCGCTAGGTACATAACCTAGTTGACTTTTTTGTGTCGGTGATGGTATAATACTCCCATTGAAAAGATAAAAAGTTATTTTCTTATGTGTTTAGGCTTAAGAAGCAGGAAGTGAATTCAGTGACTTAATGCAATTGAAATAATTTTATATGATTTTTATTAAAATCTTGGATTGATATAATATTTAGAAGTTTATATCATGGTTTATAGTTGACTCGTTTTTTTATTTAAAATGAAGAAAAAGCATGAATTGCTATAATTATTATCGTTTCATATCAAATACTGATTGCATTATGTTTGTAAAGACTTGTCCAAGTAGCTTGAGTTAGAGAGAGTTTATGACACTTATTGAGTACCATGGTGGTGTACTTAGCCCTCAGGGGCCCTTCTCCAAGGCACTGCTTACTTTACATGTTTTAGGATGAGGTGTGACACGTGACGTATGGGCAGGGCTAGGATGACTCTCTTCCCCAGGTATATGGTTTGGCTCCAATTTTATTCTGTGGTAGCTATCATATTGTTCTCATTTTCTTTTAGTTAGGAATTATCTTAAGTGTTTAGATCTATTCTTTGGTAGAGGCTCCATATGTGATTGTACACAATATACATGAAATAATTTTTATTTTATTTCGATTTCATTATTCCTATTAAATGCTTTATGCATGATTTTTGATACGAAAAATATTTCATAATGTGATTTGAAAATGTATAAATTTTTCTATTGGCATCCGCAATAAATTATTTATTTATGCATGTGGTTGGGGGTATCAGATGAGTTGGTTCGTGGGGGTCAGGTAGTGCGCCGAGTGCCGGTCACTTGTATTTGGGTCGTGACACCGAACGGGAGCAAATTGCTGGTTGCCTCTCAAAATTAGAAGTCAATGCTGCTGAGGCCGTTGTGTTGGAGACTTGTTATCCAAAAGATTGGTCAGCTGAGGATTCAATTTGATGAGGCCAAGGCCAAATGGGCTGAAGTCCATAGCGCCGTTCTTGCTACAATCGATTGCGAGGCTGCCTCCGCTGAAAGATTGACCAACTTAGAGGCAGCCTTGAACTCCAAAACTGAAGAGCTTGCTGCTGCGGGGATGAAACATGCCCAATTGGAGGAGAAGTATAAGAAGACTATTGAGCATAATAGGATTTTAGCTCAACTGTCCGTGACCTCGATGTTAGCCTAAATTCTGTTAGGTCCACCTAGGAAAACCTTTCTGCCGAGGTTACCCAACTCAAAGAGGAACTTAAGCACCGAGCAACTTCCCTCGTGGTTGAGAAACTGATGTTATGTACAACATGAGGAGAAAAACCTTGGACGAGGCTAAAGCGGGTATCATTGACTTTAATGCCGAAATTGCTAAGGCCAGTGAGCTTGAGTTAGCTGCTAAAAGGGGTCTCTCGGCGGCCTGATGCTTTCGGTTCTGAAACTTCGGGCACTGAGAGGAACCGGAAGGCGAAGATGTTGAAGGCCAAACTGATGAGGGCCAAGATGTTGAGCCATCAGCGGATCTACCCACTTCCCCTGGGGGCGCGAGCACTTCTCTTCCTTCGGGTTCCGGAGATGCAGCAGTTTAACTTTTCCTTTCTTTTTCCAATTTTTGTATCTGTGCTGCTTCGGCATGTTTATTGTTGACGAGTGTCTAGTTTATGTAAAATTCTAACTCGTACTCTGTCAAATAATAGTATAGAAAGATGTCGAACCCACAGAGATTGATTTATCTATTCTACAACCGTTTCTTATTTTAATTACTATTTGAAAAAATCAGAAAGAGTTGAGTTGTAAATTAACTAACTAAAAATGCATGAATAGAGCAATAGAAAATATTTTATTTTTCACAAATGTAATAAAAAGGTGTTGGGATTGTGACTTCACTTAATATTTTATTTATATAGTAGATACATTTATCCTTCAATTTCTATTTCTCAGAAATGTATGAATGCCGCTCAAGATTACATTTATGTATTATTACTATAGCTGAATAATTAATTGCACTCCTCTCGGTTATACAAATTAATCGTTAAAATATTAACCAGAAGTATATACTTGAACTAAAATATGCTCTTTTAAGTAAGTCCTTTTCGGTTACCTAACTTGTTATAACTGATTACTACAATATTTGTCTATTTCGATTATAAATAAGTGTAGAATCAAATTTAACATATAAGGGCTAGATGTCACTAAATAAAAGTTAACATCTATCGATACTGATATTAACTATATTACTTTTTCCGCTTCTTTCGATTATAGAATTAGTAAGAATTTAATATGTAGTACGAAATAGATAGATGTTAACGATTAAATAACACCTAACTATAAAGCAAATAAAATTTGAATAAAAAGCTGCAGCTCAAGCATGTGAAATTAAGGAATAATATCTACTATTAAATAGAAATATTAAGATCCGTCGTTCTCTCAGCACAAAAGAAAGTTATTCCATACTAGAGTTAGTACTACTAATAAAAATATTTTTCCATTAAATAAAAAAATAAAAAAAAATATTCAAGAAGAATAATTTCTGCTATTTAATTAAATGGAGGAACCAAATAATTTCCAATATTGATAACCGCAGACTTCTAAAAATAGAAACAACTTATTTGCTTTCTTCCTCTCTCCCCATCCGTCTAGCAGCTTTATAAAAAGACAGTATTTATAGATTTTTTTCCATTGCTTTTGCCCGTGTACAACAAAGTTTCAGCAATACTGTCTTTCAACTTGCCAACACGTAACGACTATTGATGAGAAATAGTGTACATCACGTGTACACATGACTTTTGCTGATGCTGATGCTAGCTTCTTTCCAATCTTTTCCATTTTCAACTTTCTTCTTCATTCTTATTTATTTATTTATATTTTGATATTACCTACAAGAAAATAATAATATTAATATTAAAAATTCAATAACAACCATATTATGCATAGTATTTTTATCTTATCAAACTCCCCCACACTTAATATTTTCGTCGTCCTCAGAGCAAATTTTTAAATTCTTCTTTTTCTCCAAAAAATAAATCAAGCCATCTGTTAGTAAATTCTTGTTTTTTAGATTTTTACTGTGGAAAAGGCCCGTATCAAAAGAATTACTTCTACTAAAAAAGGACTCATAACTTCTATTCAAGCAGTTTATGTACCCACAGGCGATTTGACTGACTCTACTCCTGCTTTATTTTAATAAATTTTCTAGAATTGATTTCCCCTCTTGGTCATGTGTTTATCATTCTGCACAAGATCAATTTTTACATACAAAAAATTATTCATCAATCAACTTTGCTTACGATGATCATAAAATAGTGTATATTGAATGACCATAGACTTGTCATGTTTGTAAATCTTTACTAATATAAATTAGCACTGATCATAAATTTTTTTAGGACTTTTATTAACTTGTAAGGTAGGATAAGTGCTTTGGCAGGATAATGGGTATATTTTTGTAGTGACTGATATGCATTTCTTAGCAATTGGAATGATGTACAAATTATTTTGTGCTCCTTTCCATTTTCCAACTCTTACTCACACAAGTAGATGGAATCCATTTCACATCTGTTTATTGGAAACATATATATATATNATATATATATATATATATATATATATATATATTATAAATCCCCCCTTTTTTTTTCTTTTCTTTTCTTTTCTTGGCGAAAATTGAGCAAACTGAGCATGTAATTCATAATATACTCGTACACACTTATCATTTTCTATTATGAATTTGTTCAATACATAAGTAGAGCTATGCCAATATAATCGTGTAAAAAAAAAGGTTTATTTCAAAGAATTTGTTCAGGCTCAAATGGGGACACTAGGGATTTATGTATTTTAGTGACTCAAGTGTTTAGCTACATGGAATTTGAAGAAGGCCTAATTCATTTTCTAGATTAGTGCAGTTTAGAATTTCGTCTCAACAAATAAAACAGGACAAGTTCTAGTAATTTTCAACACTTCAAATGATTAAATTAAACTAATTGAAATCAGAAGCTTTAGTACTTTATAGCTGAACTTTATACAAGGATAACAGGCTCAAAATTCAAGAGTAAAGGAGTTATTCCAGAAAAAATTTTAAGACAGCAAGTGATATTTTCATTCTTTGCTTCTCTCTCTCTCTCTCTTTAATTTTTATTATTATTCTTTCTGCCTTAGCTGTGTCTTGACTGTTTTGAAAATAAAAAGTTATCAGATTTTTCCTTTATGGTGCATTAGTCAAAAGTTAACAATTTAAGAACTATATGATAGTGTTCTGATGATTCTAGCAAATGAAATAAATCCAAACAAGCATGAGTGTAAACAATTTTACACCAGCAGCAATTAAAGATGACATGTCAAAGAGAATTTAATTACATCATTTTCAAGAATTTAAACATGAATTTACTGACCTCATGATATCATGTTATCTTTCTATATTAGTTCAATCCATAATGAGAATCAAAATGAACAATGCCGCCCAAGGTATACCATTAATTTAATGTTATTTTTATCAGAAAAATAAATGTACCAGAGATAATATTGCAGAGCATATTTAAATTAAATATACCTTGACATTATTTTAAGCATTACTAGAATCATTTAATGAGGCAAAATTTCACAAATAAGATGAAGAATATTTTAGCAGAAGATTTAACCTCAATTTCATTGATAAACTTATAACAGTTTGTACCTAGCAAGAAAATATTTTCCTCAGTAAGAGCCTTTAAACAACAATTTTGCAATTACTTAAAAGAAGATCACCCAAGGAGCTAAGCATTCATATCCAAATTAGAACTAGTATTATAATATGCCTCAGTACATTATATATCACTTAGATTGGATGATTCTAGCTAGTATATTTCACAAAAAGATGTTACCTCCCCCACATTAAATCTTACATTGTCCTAAATGTAAGACCAAGCGGGGGGTTGCTTGGTCGCTACTCCTTATTTGTGCTGCTGCTGCTGTTACCATTTTCACCAAATATATTGGTATGGTCCTGGAAGTCAGCCATCTCACCACTAGGTCCTGCCTCTTCTGCCTCCTCGACACGTTGATCAAATGCCATTACCAAATCCATTCCACCAGCAAATCCAGGTGCAACTACATATTCGCCATGAGCACCTGGTAGTGGTGCTATTTCAGCTGCGACTTCTCTGTTGAAAACTTGATATCCCAATGGTGGTGGTTGTACATTCTCAGGTCCTGCAGGGAAGTTGAAATTCATGTTCTGGAAAGTAAACGGAGGGATTGTAGGGATGTTAGCCAAATTCAGTGCATTTATCACATTGTTTATATCATATCCACAAGAGTACAATATGGTGGCAGTACAAAAGAGATGATCCGTTTGCACTGCTCGAACCATAGCCAATTCTTCCCGAAATTGTGGGTGTAGAGCCTATCAATTTTTTCCTCCAATCTGTCGAAATATGCAGCAAATTCACCTCTCCCTTGTTGTCGTCTTCCTGGTGCACCAATTGGTCCAACACATGGGCCGAGTGCACGTAGTGTCGCTATTCCAATGTTGGATGTTGGAATAAATCCAAAGTCCGGAGTTGGTGGGGTTCCAAACATATTGATCAACTGGGTGATAGTGGAGCCAAAATACAAAGATCTCACTGATTTTTTTGTTCGACAACGCTTCATAGTTTCACATATGACTCTGCCAATGTTAATGGAATAACGTTGCATAATTGCATATTAACCAAGCAGCTCTGCTGGGTCGTATTTCATAGGTATTTTTATTTGGTTCTAATCTAGAACTCAAGAATAGCATCCATACCTTTGCTGTTGTACTGAGATTTCTAGTCGGAAACCAATCTCTCTGATCATAAGTATCAAAATGCCATTCGATTCCAAGAGGGCAGAGTGCTGGACCAATCTCACTCATAATTGGGTTGCGAATTATTGCTTGCAAAGGCGCATCTTCCAATCAGGAGTTTCATACAGCATATTGATAAACGAGCATTAATACTACTGTCCCAGGATTTCGAACAAGCTTGGTCCATCCAAATGGTTCAATCAAAGCAAGAACAAGTAGGATATATTTTCCATCTGCTTCAGTAAAATCAAGTCCGCTTTCCTCAATGAGATGACGGTTTACTGCTGCTTTCTCCCAATGCATATTAGGAATATAGTAGATATACTCTAAATCCATTATTATATTTGATGATTTGAACATATTTTTGTGGACGTTATTTGATATAAAAATGTATGGCATTTGATATTTTTTTATCATAGTTATTATTAATTGCTTGATAAATCTGATAAGGTCCTTGATTAAATTTTGAGACTTGACATCATGATGGAGATCATGATAACGAGAGTAAGGTTTCTTATAATTTAATCTAAATTTATTCTTGATCATAGGATTATTAATTTGGACATTACTAATCCGATTTTTTTTTTTCACTAGGCAGTATGCCTAGTGTTAATTTTCATACACACACACATATATATATATATATATATATATCATAAAATACAAAGATGGAGGGGGACATAGACCTTACCTCCCAATATGAAAGATGTACACTCTTGGTTATCAAGACTTGACAACCAAGTATACCTAGGTAGCTGTGATGGGTTAGACCTATGATGATGTAGTGATTGTCTATCTTATAACATTGATAGACAATCATATGTACAAAAGCATTGTGAAGCGAATCTAGGTCAACTATACAAAAGAGTACATATGTTCCTAATTCTACTAAAGAAATAATTTGAAATAGTATTCTCTCTGTACGATAAGGTCTATTTCTAGCAAAAAATGAGAATCTTTTACGTGATGTACCATAAAACATAAGGTAACAATCTTCAACTTTGCTTTGACAAAAGAAGCATAGTTGAGGAATGTTGCTACTGCTGCTGTGGAGTGATTTTTGGTGGTGTGGTGATTTTATTTCTTCCTTGCTGCTGTTACTGTTGCTGAAGTTGTCACTGCTGTTGTTGCTGCTACTGGTACCTTTGCTGCTGCTTCTGCAATTGCTATTGATGTAGCTGTTATTGCTGCTACTGTTGTTTTGCTGTGTTTGAAAAAGAGCTTCACTTGTGTTTTTGTTGCTTGCTGGTTTTGTTGAGGTGTTGAGTGCTTGTGTATTCTGCTGCTGCTCCTTCTGTTCCTGCTGTTTCATTTACTGTTGTTGCTTATACTTGTGAGAAGCCTGCATTGTATTAATCCTGTGTGATCTGTTGTTTCTGGAAAGGCTGCTGCTTTGTTGTTTTTGATGTTCTTGCTGCTTCTATTGCTGCTGCTGTTGTTTTGCTACTGATGTTGCTGCTGTTTATGCTGCTGTTAATGCTGTGAAAATGTGTGCTGTTTGTGTGTTGCTTGTGAGGATGATGCATTGTAATGGTCATGGTGTCTCCCTGCATTGATTGGTGGTGGCTGCTGCTGTCAGTGTTGGTTATTGTACTTTTGGAGCTGTTGGATAAAGATTAATATTTATGTGATTGTCTTTATGGGATAAAGGTTAGTTGATCTCATTAACTAAATCACATGGATAGACGATGCATATAGAGATATGATCATTGAACCGACTCATTGGATAATACCTAATGGTTAGAATTGTCATAAATTGTCAATAGGATATTCTCATGAAGAATGTGATGTAAGAGTTTCCTTTGATCGGAGATCGTCATAGTAATTGACAAGTTATTTATTGTGCTTTGATACTAAACACCTATGGCCCTAGGACGATAGTTGAAAAGGATATGGGTACGATTAAATACTTATAGAATTAGTGATTGATCAAGATGGAATTTGTCGACTCTTGGTAATGAGTTTAAGCTCTATCTTGTCATGAATTATAAATGATCAAACTAATACCTTAGCCAGAGCAATTGAATGAAAGAAGAAAAGAGTTTCTTAGGTCATTCAATGGTCGATTATATTTGACATGAACATACAGCTGGTTGCCTATTAGGATTTGACAATTGAACCATATCCTAAGGTGACTCATAGCTATAAGGGTAGAAGGAAATACTGCTTTATTCTTTTACGGGTTCTTGAGAGTAAATTATATACTTCATGCTATCCGGTCGTTAAGGAGTGTTGCTAGACACCATCCTTGATTAGTATATTGATGTGGTCAATTTACTACCGGTTTAGTATTGAACCTATGTGGTCGCACACTAACGAGTGTTCTGATCTTTGCTAAAGAATTTATTAACTTATTATTTGATAATTGAGTTAAAGAATTTAGTTAGTCAAATAAATAAGTTATTAGTCCAAATGAAATATTATTATACTCTTTGTTAGCACAGGGAATATAATTAATATTGTGAATAAATTAAGGTTTTCTATTTGGAATAGAATAAATTATATCTCTTGATTGAAATATATATANATATATATATATATATATATATATATATATATATATATATATATATATATATATATATGATACTCATAACTAACATTTATATATATAAGATATGTATATAATATTAATGGAAGAGTCATAAATCAAATCCAAAGTTGGATTTACGTAAGTCTAGAAGGAATCGTCAGCCACTAAGTCTCATTGTGAATGTGATTTGGATTTTTCAATAGTAAATTATAGAAAATTTCAATTTAGAACTAGACTACTAATCCACCACCTTTAAGTTTTCCTTAATTGACTTGGTAAAGATTTGGTGGTTGACTCTCTCTCTCTCTCTATATATATATATCTCCTATATATCGTGGCCAAGGGTTTTTTTTTTTATTTAGAAGAAGTGCCGCACAGTCGAGAGAAATAATTCTGACGAGGAAAATTATTTTCTTGTCCTATTACTATTGCTTCGAAGTTTTTGAGAAAAATTTCAGCACAAATTTTTTATTCAATTTGTTCACGGGTTTCATTGATTAAAGAGTTGATAGCAATGATCGGTCTAGGTGTGGATGCGCATAGAGTCTTCGTACTATCGAAGAAAATTTAAAAGGAGACGCTCTTCACAAGATACGTCTTAGATCCGATCTTTGACATGTAAATAAATTTAAACACGAAAAGATCTTTCAATGATTGTTATTGCCTTTAGCTGCGTGTTACGAATATCTATATGCAATCCTACAGTGGTATCAGAGCCGTGGTTTATTGTGTCTATTTATTTACGAAATATTTTAAGATTATATTTGAAGAGTTCAAATCATAATACATGTTTCTTATGCAACAGTTAAATTATTTGAATGCATATTCGATTGATATTATTTTATTGTGAATAAATATGTATACATATAAGTTAAACTATGAGATAGTTCGTAACTTAAATTAAAAATTTTGTATTAGATACGATGGTAATCTATAATAAATTATTGGATTATACTGTTATTTTAATTTTTATTAGTTCATGTGATGTTAATTAATAATAGTATTCTGGCATGAATTATTTTTATGTAATATAAAAGATAAACATGTTATAAGCATGTTGAATTTTGTTTTTATGTCATGTGCTCGTTCATTACATAATTTTGAATTATTTGTTACATGTGACATATATTAATTTAGGACTAAGCATGTAGACAATTAGAACTAAATTCACATGTTATAAAAGATTTGATCTGCATGTTATTAAAAGTTGTTGTTGTAATAATTCCCTCTTACTAAAATTTGAGTTCTTGAATAATAAAATATAAGATATTTTATTATAAAGCTATCCATCAAAACAAATAATTTTATTTATTTCTCGTTTATAAGGAGCATCCTGACAACCAGGAAATTTATAGTTCGAGAATATGTTAAAATTATTTATTACATTAGATGCATGGATTGGAAGAATTATTTAATTTTACACTAGACGCCTGGACTACCAGGATAAATATAAAATTTAATAAGTTATTTGCTTTCATGATGGTTGAACTCAACTATGCCAATAGGATCGACCCGACTACCGGGAGACTATTTGACATAGAGCTATTTAAGGAAATTGTATGGGGATACAATTGGTAAGAGTACCTACCTTTAAAATATATGTGGGAAACAACTTGGCTTCCAAGAGGCTCATACATATTGTTAAAGAATTCCTTTACTTCACTAACAGAAATAAAGATTTCTTAAACTATAATGAGGGTAAATAATTTAAAATAATTAGTGAAAATATCATTTAGATAAAAGTTCATGTCTTTATGATATGTGCAAATATGTTCTTATATTATTGTCTTTTCTTTTCTAATTTTAGATTTCTCAATATGTCTACTATATCACTGCGTGGAATACTTGAGACCAACAAGTTGGTAGGACCAAACTTTGATGATTGGTACAAAAATTTGAGAATTGTTCTCATGCATGAAAAGCTTATTGATGTGATCGATAAACCTGCCAAGGAAGTCCCAGATGAGGATGATGATGATGCTACCAAGATTTATCAGAAATACTTGGAAGAATGTCTAACTACCAAATGCATCATTTTCGCTTCTATGATTTCTGAACTACAGAGGAACATCAGGATATGGATCCAACTGCAATTATTCAACATCTTAAGAAGATGTTTGGTACACAAAGCAGGACAACTAGATACCAGCTATCTAAGGCTTTATTTGGATCCAAATTGACTGGAAACTCTCTAGTTGGACCCTATGTCATCATATGATTGATCTTATTGAAGAACTTGAGAAGTTGGGGTGGAAACTGGGTAAAGAGATTTCACAAGATTTGATCTTGCAGTCACTATCAGAATCCTTTTCACAATTTCTTATTAATTTCAATATGCATAAAATGGATTGTGATCATCATGAGATGCTTAACATGCTGATTGATTATGAGAATCAACTTGTATCTGAGAAGAAGAAAGGAACTATCATGTTGGTTGGAAACTCTTCTAAGAAGAAGGGTAAGTTTTAAAGTAAACCCAAGAAAAAGCCTACTGTGCCTAAGGGTGGTGAGACCAAACCCAAAGGCAAAGAAGGCAATGCTGACCAATCTGATACTGAATGTTTCCATTGTAAGAAAATAAGACATTGGAAGAAAACCTGCAAGGAGTATTTTTTAACTCTAAAGGACAAAAACAAGGTAAGACTTTAATGAAAAATATTTTCAAGGTTTCTTTAACTACTACTAATTCTTCATTGTGGGTATTAGATACTGGAAATGGTTATAACATCTGCAATATGTTGCAAGAGTTCCAAATAAGTAGAAGGTTAAAGAAAGTAGAAGTTAATCTACAAGTTGGAAATGGTGCAAAAGTTGTGGCCGTAGCTGTAGGATAAATTTCTTTAATAATGCCTACGGGCAAAGTACTTATATTGGATGATTGTTATTACGTTCCTAAATTTGTTTCGAACATAATTTCAGCTTCTATGTTAGACAAACGTGGTTTTCGCATTATTATAGGCAATATTATTTGCTCTATTTATTATGGTAATAATTTATATGTGAATGGATTTCTCCAACATGATGCTTATGTCTTACCTAATGTGAATGATAATTTGATTATGCATGTTTCAAGTCTTAAGATAAAAGAGATGATCAAGTAAATAATACATACCTTTGGCATTGTAGGCTTGGTCATATTGGAGGAATTAACAAGTTGTACAAGGAAGAGTATCTTGACAAGTATGATTTTGAATAATATCTAACTTGTGAATCTTGTCTCAAAGGAAAAATAACCAAATCTCCATTTACTAGAAGTGGAGAAAGAGCTTATGAATTATAGGGACTAATTCATATAGATGTTTGTAGGCCCATGAAAATTCAAGCTAGAGGTGGATATTCTTACTTCATCACCTTCACTGATGATATGTCAAGGTATGGATTTGTGTATCTTATGAAACACAAATCTGAATCTTTTGAAATGTTCAAAAGGTTCCGTATTGAAGTTGAGAAACAGACTGGTAAAAGTATCAAAATATTAAGATCTGATAGAGGTGGAGAATTTCTTAGTGAAGATTTTACTAGGTATCTCAAAGAGAATGGGATTCTTTCACAGTGGACACCTCCAGGAACACCACAACACAATGGTGTGTCTGAAAGGAGAAATCGAACCTTACTAGATATGGTGAGATCTATGATGGGGTTCACTGATCTTCCAATAAGTTTATGGGGATATGCTTTGGAAGTAACAACATACTTACTTAATAAAGTTCCCACTAAGTGATTCTCTACAACACCACAGGAGATATGGAAAGGATGTAAGCCTAACCTTAAACATATTAAAGTTTGGGGTTGTCCAACTTATGTTAAGAGATTGCAGTATGATAAACTTGACTCAAGATATGATAAGTGTAGGTTCATTGGATATCCTAAAGAAACAATGGGATATTATTTCTATCACCCTTCTGACCATAAAGTGTTTATGGCTAGAGGAGCAACCTTTTTAGAAAGAGAATTTCTTTTAAAATTTGATGAATTCAAGAAACTAATGAATCAACACAAAATCAAGATCATGAGACACAAGTTGAAGAACCTTTATTGGATGTTTTGAAGTTGACAAGGAAGTTGCCATCTTCAACGGTTGAAGTTCAAGAACAGGTTAATGAACTAGTTCCAAACCAAATTGAACAACAACCAAATCCAGCACAAGATGAACAAGTTGTACAGGCGCCTCTTAGAAGGTCTACACGAGAACGTCATGTACCAACTAGATTAAATCTAATGGTACAAGTTGATATATCAAATTAGGTGATCATAATGATGATGACCCTAAGACCTATGAAGAGGCTATACAAAGTTCTGATTATGAGAAATGACAAAAGGCCATGGAATCCAAAATGGAATCCATGAAGAAAAATAAAGTATGGACTTTAGTTGAACCTTCAAAGGATATAAAACCTATATGTTGTAAATGATTTTTTAAGAAAAAGATTGGAGCAGACGGAAAGGTGAAGACCTACAAAGCCCGTCTTGTTGCCAAGGGTTATCGTCAGAAAGAAGGAGTCAACTATGACGAGACTTTCTCTCCCATGGCAATGCTAAAATCAATTCGGATTTCACTTGCTATATCAACATACTATGATTATGAAATATGGCAAATGAATGTGAAAACAGCTTTAATGGTGAGCTAGAAGAGGTTGCATACATGACACATCCTGAAGGTTTCACATCTTCGTTTGATCATAATAAAATGTGCAAGCTTCTCGAAGTTAGAATATTCGCTTTAACAAGACAATTGAAAAGTTTAATTTTGTTAGATGCGAAGAAGAACCTTGTGTGTACAAAAAGATTAGTAGGAGCACAATTACATTTTTAGTACTGTATGCTGATCATATATTGCTCACATGGAATGACATACCGGCATTGCAAAGTACCAAGATTTGGCTATCCGAACAGTTCTCCATGAAAGACTTGGGAGAAGCAACTTATATATTAGGAATAATAATCTATAGAGATAGATCGAGGAAGTTGCTTGGACTTTCCCAGTCTTTGTACATTAATACCATCTTAAAGAAGTATAACATGGATAATTCCAAAAGAGGATATCTACTGATAGGCACTGGAATTACTCTCAGTAGGGAGGATTGTCCTAAAACACCTGAAGAGAGAGAGCGCATGAGTAGGATGCCATACGCTAGTGCAGTGGGAGCTATCATGTATACCATGACATGTACACGTCCTGATGTGGCTTATGCACTAGGAGTGACTAGCCGATATCAGGCAAATCCTGGTGAGGAACATTAGAAGGTGGTGAAGACCATTCTTAAATACTTAAGAAGGACTAAAGACCAATTACTCATTTATGGAGATTCTGAGTTGAAACTTGAAGGTTATACTGATTCAAGTTTCTCTTCAGATAGGGATGATAGCAAATCTATTTTTGGTTATGTATTCACCTTAAATGGTGGTGCAATGAGTTGGAAAAGTTCCAAACAAGCTACAGTAGCTGATTTAGTGACTGAAGCAAAATATATAGTAGCTAGTGAAACTGCTAAGGAAGCTATATGGATGAAAAAGTTCTTAACTGAACTTGGTGTTGTTCCTTCAATAGAAGGTGCAGTTCCATTTTGCGTGACAACACTGGAGCCTTGCTCAAGCAAACGAACCAAGATCACACCAAAAATTCAAACACGTTCTGCGAAGGTATCACTTGATAAGAGAGATCATTGAACGTGAAGACGTCGAGATTCAAAAGTTAATGGAAAGGAAAATGTTACAGACTCATTCACTAAAGCTCTTGGCACAAAGGAGTTTGACAAGCACAAGTGGAAATTGGGGATGAAGTACAAGAGCGATTGGCTCTAGTGCAAGTGGGAGATTGTTAGGGATATAGTAGATATATCCTAGATCCATTCTCATATTTGATAATTTGAACATATTTTTGTGAACGTTATTTGATATAAAAATGTATGGTATTTGATATTTTTTTATCATAGTTATTATTAATTGCTTGATTAATCTGATAAGGTCCTTGATTAAATTTTGAGACTTGACATCATCATGGAGATCATGATAACAAGAGTAAGGTTTCTTATAATTTAATTTAAATTTGTTCTTGATCGTAGGATTATTAATTTGGACATTAGTAATCCGGTTAGATCAATATTTATGTGATTGTCTTTATGGGATAAAGATTAGTTGATCTCATTAACTAAATCATATCGATAGATGATGCATATAGAGATATGATCATTGAACCGACTCATTGGATAATGCCTAATGATTAGAATTACCATAAACTATCAATAGGATATTCTCTTGAAGAATGTGTTGTAAGAGTTTCCTTTGACCTGAGATCGTCATAGTAATTGACAAGTTATTTATTGTGCTTTGATACTAAACACCTATGGCCCTAGGGCGATAGTTGAAAGGATATTAGGTACGATTAAGTACTTATAGAATTAGTGATTGATCAAAATGGAATTTGTCGACTCCTGGTAATGAGTTTAAGCTCCATGTTGTCATGAATTATAAATGATCAAACTAAGACCTTGGCCAGGGCAATTGAATAAAAGAAGAAAAGAGTTTCTTAGATCATTCAATGTTCGATTATATTTGACATGAACACACAGTTGGTCGCTTATTAGGATTTGACAGTTGAACCATATCCTAGGGTGACTCATTGCTATAAGGGCAGAAGGAAATAATGCTTTATTCTTCTACTGGTTCTTGAGAGTAAATTGTATAGTTCATGCTATCCGGTCGTTAAGGAGTGTTGCTAGACGCCACCCTTGATTAGTATATTGATGTGGTCAATTTACTACCTGTTTAATATTGAACCAATGTAGTCGCACACTAACGAGTGTTCTGATCTTTGCTAAATAATTTATTAACTTATTATTTGACAATTGAGTTAAAGAATTTAGTTAGTCAAATAAATAAGTTATTAGTCCAAATAAAATATTGTAATACTCTTTGCTAGCATAGGAAATATAATTAATATTGTGAATAAATTAAAATTTTCTATTTGGAATAGAATAAATTATATCTCTTGATTGAAATATATATGTGATATATATTTGATAATCATAAATAATATTTATATATATAAGATATGTATATAATATTAATGGAAGAGTCATAAATCAAATCCAAAGTTGGATTACGTAAGTCCAGAAGGACTCGTCGGTCACTAAGTCCCATTGTGAATGGGATTTGGATTTTTCAATAGTAAATTATGGAAAATTTCAGTTTAGAACTAGACTACTAGTTACCACCTTTTGTTTTCCTTAATTAACTTGGGAAAGATTTGGTGATTGGCTATATATATATATATATATATATATATATATATATATATCACCTATATATCGTGGCCAAGGTTTTTTTTTGTTTTTTTATTTAGAAGAAGTGCACACTGAAAGAAGATAATTGCTTGCTTGTTTCATTGATTTTCCAAACATATATACAAGGGGAAGGTAATCTTTCAAGCCATGATTCTAGGCTAGATACTAGGAGCTAATTATAGGATAATTACAAAACATATATAGAAGAGGAAGGTAATCTTCCAAGCCATGATTCTATGCTAGATACTAGGAGCTAATTATAGGATAATTACAACATATAACTACTTTACAAAATTGAATATAGATCCATATATTCTAACACACCCCCGCAGTCGTAGCGGGAGGGTCACGAATGCTAAGACTGGATCGAAAATCATCAAACAGTATAC
>MCJB01050521.1:3121-33663 GCA_002018475.1 Nicotiana obtusifolia
GGGGGGTATTATAGGTGGGAATAGGTAAAAAGTGTATTTATAAAAAGTTTGGGGTTAAAATAAAGTTTGGGGGCCAAAATGGCTATTTTCTGAATTAAAAACGGTCAAATTGAAGGCCCAAAAATCTGGCCGTTGGCCATTTTTAATTTTTTTTTTGTTGGGTCCGGCCTAGGCCCGCCTGGCGGTCCCGGGCCTGGTGGGCTTTATGATCTGCCTGGCCCGTCACGGGCCTAGACCCGCTAAAGGCCCAGGACCACTAGGACCGGCCCACTAGGCCCACCAGGACCGCGGGCCCGTGCCGGTCCCGGGCCTGGACCGGCCCACAATACAGTCTTAATGTATTTACTAGAGAAATCACAGATAAAGAAGAGATGATCAATAGTCACTTTAGTAGAATTACAAATGGACAATTAGTCAATGTGTCTATTATAGCTAGCTTGTCTCTTGTGCTTAATCTCCCACGAGCTACCAAATTTAAGAGGAATGGCCTTTTTGGTGCTCTAGGATAATTGCATAAATTAGTTTTGTCCGTGGAACCTTGTGGTAGGTGCCCTTCAGTTAATCTTATTTGCTGCAAACCAGTTAATATATATGAACCTATATTATCACAATTTATCCTTCTTATGACTCGTATTCCATATAAGCTTACACACTGCTGCTTTAATTTGTTTCAAACTGCAATGTCCAAAATATTGAAACCCCCTGCCACCGTTGGACAGCATGCATGCATGCATGCATATTCTATCCTATACAAGTAATGCTCTCTTTAACATCTCACCTCCTCCTATACAAAGAAAACTCCACCACATAGTCTCAGTTTTATATGTGGGAGTATAAAGATCTCGGACCAATAAGTTTGAATAGCAAATAATACAGACTTTATTTATTAACTGAATTCTCCCAGAGTATGCTAGAAATTTAGAGGTCCATGAAAGTAATTTTTTCCATCATCTTGTCAAGATCGAGGTTGACATTAAATAATGGATAATATTTTTTAACTTATAAGCGGAGCCCCCGCATATTTAAAAGGCAAAATACCTTTACCCCAGTGCTTCCAATATTTCCTGCAGAATACCCATAGATATCCCACCAAAATAAGTACTGAAGAGTTGTTATCTTTATTTGAAATTAAAAGCACTAATTTAGCAACTTCACAGATATAATATCTCATCTACAGAATACGAGGAACAGCAAAACCCAGCTTAACAATCTACATTTTTGCGCACTTGGGATGATAATTGAAATCAGGGTTCAAACGCAGAGGTTTTAACAGTCTACTTAGACATTCCATGGCCAAAACAAATAAGTAGGGGATAAGGAATCCCCTATCGTAG
Organism: Nicotiana obtusifolia; assembly: GCA_002018475.1. Lineage (NCBI taxonomy): Eukaryota > Viridiplantae > Streptophyta > Magnoliopsida > Solanales > Solanaceae > Nicotiana > Nicotiana obtusifolia. The sequence goes on from MCJB01050521.1 coordinate 4,456, forward strand.
ACTGCAACTTATTTGGATGGTTGTCATATATATCATTTAATTTCATAATGTATTGTACTATATTATTTTAATGTATGCACTGTTTAGATAAATTATATCGTTTGCCGCTATTTTATAAAATTATACACTAATAATATGAAGAATAAACTTGTAATATTATAAAGAAAAAATAAGGTATGAGGTAAAATTATTATATAAGAAAGTAGGATAAAGTGTAAATAGGATATTTAATACTAAAGAAGGGCAAGATGAGAGAAAAAAAATAAAATAACAATGAGATCACATCAAATTGGCCATTACATAAAGTGATACTTTTCGTATTTACGTAACAATAGAGTTTGCCGATACGATACAATAAAAGTTAAGTAACAATTAAAATAAATATTATATTTAAAGTAAAATTAAGATACAATATAATACTCCATATAATTACCATCCAAACAAGCTGTTAGTCCCTCCTTGATAGGAAAGAGACAAGCTGGTTTTCCATTTATAAGGATAAAGTAGGATACAGTACAAACATATTTCACTATTCACTAGATAAAAACTTCAAGCAGATTCACAATACTCAGTACCCTGCTCTAAAAAAGCCCATCCAATTGAGTCATAGGCCTTCTGCAAATTCAGTTTAATCATGCACCTAGGGAAAATATGCTTCCTACCATAATCCTTCATTGTTAAGAACTATATTATCAATTCCTTCATGGCACAAAGGTGGATAGTCCATAACCCTTTGCAATCTTGTAGTTAATTTACTTTTTCTAAAATAGTTCATGAAAAGATAGAAAATACTCAATTGAACGATAGTGGTTTACAAGAGATTAATCGTATATGTCACATTACGAATACAATTCGGCTCGTGGGAATTTAATCGATGAATTATTCCTAGGTAACATGTACATGAAACTTGCAAATGATTATATCGGTGGCTCAATTATTATATACTGTAGCTAGCTAGATAATTAATGCTCTAGCGATTTGCATTTACCTAATTTTGTATGGGTAAAGCTATCTGGTATTTGTACTAGTCCAAGTAGCAAATGACGTACAAATCAAAATACAAGCAAATTAATTCAAACACCACTATTTTTCTCTTTAAAAAAAAGTTGATAATTGGTGCTCTATACAATGATTTTTGGTGAATTTCCTCTCTTGAGATTGGGTAACTCGGTTACCTTTATTTCTTTTACTAGAATAAGATATAAACCCAAAATTGGTGATGACATTGTACTATTTTGGTTCATTAATTTGCTAATTAGCAGTCATGCAAGCCTAACAAGAGGTTATCGTTGTTTATGTAATAAAAAAGGGACGTCGACTGAGGGTGATAATGACTCTTCAAAATTACTTAATTTTTCTCTCTTCTTATTTTCTGCAATTCATAAGGCTTTCTTTCCTTAATATTAGTGCCAGAGTTTCAACTTTATGAAAGACTAGCACACTTCGTATATTTCTTGCTTCCACAAATACTTTTGATTTTTCAAGTTTCCGTTTTCAAATAAGACTTGGATCAAATCTTGAGGACTGGTTCAATTATTTTATGTAACAAGAAAGGGACGTCGATTCAGGATAACGATGAATGGGTGTAATTACTAAGGTTGGTAATTGTACAGTTGTGTAATTACGACGACCTGTTTGTTTGTCATAGTATAACTACAGTGTAATTACAAATTTACTGTTTGGTTGCTCAAGTGTAACAATGCAATTAGATTTAATTTTAAATGAAGTAATTATCAAAACTTAAAAATTAATATAATAAAATATATGCCTATAAATTTTCATAAGTATAAATGATATTATATTTGGTATTTAAGATGTATATTTTTTTTGTGAATATACATTAATTAGTAATCATATATTTATAACTAATATTGTAAAAATAATATATATTCAAATTTATATAGATACTTACAAAACTAAAAATATGCATTTTGTAAGAACATCATGAAATTCATGTTTTTGATAGAATAAATTAATATTTATAAATATAATCTCATAACATTATTTAAATGTTTGACAAAAGTAATCTATCAATTCTAACTAAAAAGGAACAACATGCAATGTGAGTCAATACTACTAAAACAAGTAAATTGGAACCATGAAAAAAATAATAGTTTAACATGTGTGTTATTCCGACATAATAATAGTAAGTTCCACTACAACTTAAGATTAAGAAAAATATAAGTTTATAACCATATTCAACAACGATATTCTGCTTTAATTGCATCACTCATTATATGCCAAGTTTGTTAATGACTTATTATTTCTAATATTAGGAGGTGTAATTTCAAAAAAAAATAGAATAATAAAATAAATAAAAAATAAAATATAGGCAATTATATGGAATCACAAGAAGTAAAGGTAGAGAAAAAAATTATAAATAATGTACAAAGAAAATATATTTAAAATTTTAAAGGAAGTTAAAAAGTAAAAAAAAAAATAAAAAAAAAATAATAGAAATAAAAATTTATGAAAAATAAATTAAAATAAAAACAAAAGGGAAAAAAACTAAAAAGCAACCTTGTAATTACCACCAATTCTCACCTTCCCATTGAGAATTGTAGAGTGTAATTACACTCCTCCAATTACACCAAATTCCATGCTGACCAAGTAATTATTTGGCCAAATAAATATGCCAAACTGTGTAATTACACTCAATTATATTCAAATCCATTTCCAAGGTGGCTTTCCAAACATGCTCTAAAAGTATTTTAGAAGAAGAAATTGTATCTTTATAAATTTTCAATTTTCATACTAGATGAAAGGTATCTATAAAACAATTAGGGTAGAACTTTTAAATTATCAAAAAAGTAAATAAATCTCTGCTATCAAGTATTCACCAGTCGTACCATCAAAAGGTATCGTCAAATAGTAAAAATTCCTCACCATCTACTAAAGATTTCAGTAAGATTTGAATTTAATCTTAAAGTAAGCATATTTTGGTCCACACAAATATTATTGGTTAATATAATTAGATTAATTGAATAATTCAATATAATAAATTAGATAAATAAGTCCAAATCCATTGTTTAGCCCATTTAATTGGATTATAAACGACAAGCCCACTTTTAAGTCCAAGATGTTATTTTTCTAGAGGCCCAATTTGGTGTCACGTGTCAAATGACGTGGCACGCCAAGTCAAACAGAAGAACCAATAGGATCATGTCATATGTCAAACTGACAAGGCATGCCAAGTCAAATTAAAAGGCCAATGAAACTGCGCCATATGTGCAAGTTGAACTGTTCTGACCAGTCAAATGCGGCCTTGTCACGCTTCAATCTGATTGGTCGAAAAGAGTTTGTTCTCATCACAATTCTTCTATTTCACAACTAGAAATAGGAGTCTTCATAACTCAGAAAAGATACCCAAAATCATAACAAGAAGCAAGAGAGAGCTCGCAAATCAAATGCCGCAAATTTCTCTACAAGCTTCAAACTTCAAGCAATCAAGTTCAAGTCCAAGAAATCAAGTTCAAGCTCAAGAATAAAGAAAAAATCACGGTTCAAGGAGTACGAGTTCAAATCAAAGTTTGTGCTAGCTGAATTCAAGATCATCGTTCGCAAAAACAAGCATAAATTCAAGATCAAGCTCAAAAGCCCTTGAATTTATATTAGAAAAGAAGAATAAGAGGAATCATAGAGATTATACACTCAAATTACTTGAAACCAAATACTACGATTTTTGTAATATTTTTTGGTCTCGATTATTTTCTTGACGCAATTTTATTGTCTACAAATTCTGGCATGCCCAGTGGGACAATCTCTAACTCTCATCTCAACTTTGGAATTACTAAAGTTCAAAAACATCGAAATGGCTTCACAGAAAAATTGACTCCATATCAACTTCCACTAAGGCTGCTAATTTTAAGTTCTACGCTGATGTGGAAAGCATCCTTGATGTTATCTTTAGAAGCTTTGGGCCAGTTACAAGGGGCAAAGCAATCTCTTTAGGACAACAAGCACTCCAAGAGTCATCCGCATTAACCCCTATTTTTGGATCGTCATCCTCAAAAGGAGCAAGATCCTTTACAAGCACGACCCAAAAAGGGAACAACACACTACAACAAACTTGGTTATTAGTGACAAATTATTTCGTCAGTTAAGAGTCATATTTCGTCACGGAAAACCATTTGCGACGAAAAAAATTGTTAATCGTTCGTCCTTAAAAGTGGGTCACTAAAAGTATACAAAGACAACTTAATGTTTCATTAGTGTTAATCCTATGAAAATTAATAGGAGTTAGTGATTTAAGGCTGGATTTAATCATTTGTGTTAATCCTATGAAGATTAATAGGAATTAGTGATTAAAGGCTTGGTATAAATCCTCGTTTATGGATATAATCTCCCTTTTGAGCCCTTGGCACTTCAAAGTTCACAAGGGTCTCAATACTCAATACATGATTTGTATTTAAACTAATATGTCATAAATGTAAGGATCAAGATAGAGTAGAGTTAAAACTAAGTCTTATCAGTTAAAATCATGAGAACAAATCACTATCAGCAATGAGAATAGGTCCCTTATCAGAAATATTCACATATTCAAACCAAGTAAAGCACCATAACAGAGCTAGAATCAGAGCAAGTAAAGATTAGCACATAATTGCAAATATACAGTCTCTACAAACTAAAGCCATAGAATAGCTTGAGAACATAGTAAGGATTATCATGACAGAAGTAAATTCAGGTGTAGAGGTCATTAGTAGTAGCATGAAGCTCACAAAGACTCAAATAATTATGAGAGGGTGAATTTTAAGCTTACTACAGGGATCATTGAAGAACAGTCTTCCTAACATACTTAGCAAGGTTCATTGTATGATTTTCTTATTATCAAATCATTACAAAGATCACACAAGGGTTATTCTATTATAACTATATAAGCATGATGCTAATCAAAATCAACAGGTCAACATGAAGGTAGGAACTAAACCAAACTTCAGAACATTACAGGTTTTGAGATGATTTAGTGTTAACAAATGTTCTCAAGAAGAGCTTATGGGTCCAATTCTAGAACTAGTTACCTAACTAACATGTTACATACAACATAGGATGCAACCTTAATAAAGTCGGAGAATAACAGCCATATACAGATTGCTAGACATATAGAACAAGCAGGTTATCATATTTTGTCATCAATGACTGTTAAAGTAGAAAGTTTGAATGCAAGTCATAAAACACAAGTAATTCACTTATAAGATCAATATGATGTTACAAGCAATAGGGACAGATAATATAGAGGTGCAGAAATACAAAGATAAGTTTAGAAGTATGATTTCAATTGTCTTAACTGCCCTAACATTATTGTTTAACTAATAGAGGTAGACTACACAAAAATCAGTACCAATATTTACTTAACTTAACCACAGTATTTTAGTGAGGTTACTCATCATAATACTACTTAGTTGGAGTCATTTTTACTAATTGAATCATGAAAAATATGGTTCAATTACACAGATTTGACAACAACATCAATATAGCATATCTCAATAAGATCCCTAAGTTAACTGTGAAAATAACATGCAAAGACTGGTCATAAAAAATATAATTTCATACCATCAACATCTAACATAAATGATAGAACATCAAGAAATCATCAGAACACAAAGTTTTATGACTAATTCGAAGCAAAAGAAAGGGGTCAGGAGGCACAGACCTTCTGCAGGGCAGCAAACCAAGTAGAGGTAATTCAGCAACCGTCTAAAGATCCAAATTCAAGACCAACAATGGTTGAACTCTCATCGGAGAATGAAATATAAAGGAAATAGAAAAATCAAAATATTATTGGACTAGTGAGAAAAACCTCAAATTTTAATCCTTTCTTTTATTTTCTTTTGTGTTTTTGATCACATTAGATGTGTATTAGGTGAAGACAATAAATGCCCCTTTTATAGTCGCTTTCAAGCCTTAGGGTTCCGATTGATTTCAAATTAATAGTGAAAAGTGATGACAGTCGAGTGATGATAGCAAATAAAGGTGAAATTGGTGAAGAACAGAGGGAAAAAGTAACATGGATTTACCTGGGCACGGGGAGATGGCCGTTGAAGGCGAAGACTCATCGGAGAAAACCCCAATGTCTATAAGTCATTGCGTTTGACTGCTGAACAAAGAATGAATTAGCAAGCATGATAACTTATATGTTGTTCTATATCTCCATGAATCTAGGAACTTTTGCTTGCATTGTATTATTTGGTCTACGTACCGGAACTGATAACATTCGAGATATTTGAAAGAACGATGGGAGAACAGACGAACGATTCTAAGTAGCACGATTTAGGTCTAGGGTTCAGATTAGGGCTTATGAATTTTGGTGATGAAAACGGAAGTATTGGCAGGATTCGCAGATGTAGGGGGACATATTGAGTGATTTGGGGCTTGAATTTGTAACCTTGTACTAATTTGTACAAGGATTTGTGATTGACGGGGTTGATAGGGATGAGAGAAAAGAGAGAGAATTGGGAAAGAGAGGCGGTTGGGTAGGATTGAGAATGAATGAGGGTTTGGGGTCTCTAAGGATTAAAAGTGCACGAATGAATCTGGGCAATTAGATCATTTGATCAACGATCCTGAAATATTCAGAGTATAAAATTAATAAAAACTTTATCATGAGAAAAAGTGATTGTCATTGGATCTTTGTGATCCAATGGTTGGAATGAGATCTGGCAAGGACTTCGAAAAAAAAAAAATAAAGATTAATTATGGACCGTTGATATGTTGGATAAATAGTTCAGATTCATTTGTGCTTCTTTTTAGAGTATAAAAGATGGGTGACGCGGCACATGTTAATTGGCTTGGATGGGGTGACACAGATCGACAATTTAGGATGGAGAAGGTGGGTCTGGACCGGCTCAAGGCAATTGGGCTCGTGTGTTTTGGGACAAAATGGTTGAAATGGACTTAAACACATAGCCATATTGAATTTAATTGGTTAATTGCAATTGTAGCCTTTTGAGATTTTAACCCCTTTTAAAATCAACCTAATTATGCTTAATTAATCATAATTAACTATAATAAAATATAATCATCAAATATATTATTAATCACTGTAATCAATTAACAATTGCTATAACATTTTATTTATTGAATTATGAAACTAATTTTCGCTAATTAAGGTAATATATAAATTAAAGACTAATTTATTGAATTAATTGTAAAAGTTGTTTACTAAAATCAAAAGGTTATTTTAATAGTTCAGAATAGTAAGAGTAACTTATTTAATAATATTTAATATCAAATTGCTATAAATTCAACAATATTAATTATTATTATCTATTATATATTTTAAAAAAATATGTATTATTGATTAAAAAATATTTTATCACATTTATTGCTAATTAATAAGCATAACTAATTTAATGTTAGAAGGGATGGTCAAAATTAGTCGTCAACAACTGCCCCTCTTTGATCGGAGATGATGAAAGAGTTTTCGGGCAAAGAAATTGACTTAAAGACCAATTTTGTCCTAACTCTAGGCATGTATTGCTGAGAAGATACATGGTATTGGAAAATACTATGAGTTGGAGATTAGGGGCCTAATTCTATCTTTGAATCACCTACATGCCTCGGGCTTAACGAGGATCAAGCCTCATGTAGTTCTGAAATGATGATTTCGAGAGGGTAGCACTTGCAGGAATTGCCCCAGTATCGTGTTATGACGATACTACAAGACAGAAGGATTTTGGAGCCCAAGTGACTTCGCGGATTGTAGCTTGATTAAGAGACTTGAAAGACTTGACGATTTTGGAGTTCTGCTTATCGGATTGAGCTGGAGTTTGGATCCTTGGATCGCTTATGAGTTTGTTGTCCCTCATAGTGATGTAACTTGGTTTGCTGCTTAGAAGAAGTTCCATGTTGCCGTGTTTGAACCTGCAAAAGAAAATACAGACATACCCATATATCGTAATGCAAGTATGTTAAGATATAATGTAAATATGTAGGAATGATGATGCCTGGCTGCCGACAAGCCATTATTTAGGATCTTGGGGCGATGGGATGTTTGAATTTGAAATCTCTAAGCTCTAGAGCATTATTTGGGATGCCGGGGATGGCCTTTGAATTTTACTTGATTGTTAGCTGGACTGTGTACCGTTTCGCAGCTATCGGAGCATTTGAATCTCCATGCAACGGGAGTATCTCCATCTCATGGGAGTAATTGAATTTGAATATAAAATCTTCGTACAATGGGAGTATCTCAGCGCGATGGGAGTAGTTGACTTTGAATCTAAAATCTCTACATGATGGGAGTATCTTCACGCGATGAGAGTAATCATACTTTTGAATGTAAAAATGCCTATAAGCTACATAAATAAGAACGTCAAAACCTTCAAGATAAAATAGAGAAGTAAATGAGCATGCCTAAGAGATACTCTTGACTGCAGAACTAATTTGCGACTGTCGATCGGCGAAAATGTGTGGAGGAATTAGATGGTCCAACGAAGTCGGCGATGAAGTTTGCAACTATCTACTCGAAATCTCCGATATGGTGGAGTGACGATGCGATCTGTGCGAAGGGATTCAATTGGCGAACCAGATAGTTTGCTATTTAAAGGGCTCCAATTGGCGGGGCCGACAGATTGGTGTTCAAGGTGCTCTGATTGGAAGAGCACACGGTTTGATATATACAGGGTGCTTCGATTGTGTCGAACACTTGATTCCGGAATACCTGCAAAGGATATATACAGGGTGATCTGCGGGTCTCACAACTTCTATGCCATACACCAACATGTATGGCGTTGCCCCGGTGGATGTCCTCATAGTGGTGTGGTAACCTAGTAAGACAATTGATACCTTCTCGTGCCACTGATTGTGATTGTCCACTATCTTTTGTAAGATCCTCTTGATGTTTTGTTGGCTACTTCAACTGCTCCATTAATTTTTGGCCTGTAGGCTGCAGAGTTATGGTGGACGACTCTGAACCTTTCGTAAATATCCCTCATGAGATCGCCAGGCTGTGTACTGTTCTGCAGCTATCAGAGTATTTGAATCTCCACGTGATTGGAGTATCTCCATGTGATGGGAGTAATTGACTTTGAATTTAAAATCTCCGCACAATGGGGTATCTCCGCGCGATGGGAGTAGTTGACTTTGAATGTAAAATCTCTACACGATGGGAGTATCTCCACGCGATAGGAGTAATTATACTTTTGAATGTAAAAACGCCTGTAAGCTGCATAAATAAAAACGTCAAAACCGTCAAGATAAAATAGAGAAGTAAATGAGCATGCCCGAGAGATACTCTTGACTGTAGAACTAATTTGCGGCCGTCGATTGGCGAAACGTGTGGCAAAATTAGATGGTCCAACGAAGTCGGCAATGAAGTTTGCAACTATCTACTCGAATCTCCGATATGGTGGAGTGACCATGCGATCTGTGCGAAGGGCTTCAATTGGCGAAGCAGACAATTTGATATGTACAGGGCTCCAATTGGCGGGGACGACATATTGATATGTTCAAGGTGCTCTGATTGGAAGAGCATACGGTTTGATATATACAAGGTGCTTCGATTGTGTCGAACACTTGATCCGGAATACCTGCAAAGGATATATACATGGTGATCTGCTGGTCTCACAACTTCTATGCCATACACCAACATGTATGGCGTTGCCCCGGTGGATGTCCTCATAGTGGTGTTGTAACCTAGTAAGGAAAATGATACCTTCTCGTGCCACTGATTATGATTTTCCACTATCTTTTGCAAGATCCTCTTGATGTTTTTGTTCGCTACCTCAACTGCTCCATTCATTTATGGCCTGAAGGCTGCAGAGTTATGGTGGATGATTCTGAACCTTTCGTAAATATCCCTCACGAGATCGCTGTTGAGATTGTCTGCATTGTCGATTATGATTGACTCTGGAATCCCAAATTAATAGACTATGTTATTAAACACAAAATCTGCCACCACCTTCTTCGTGACAGCTTTGTATGTAAAAGCTTCGACCTGCTTGGTGAAATAGTCGTTGAATACCAAGATGAACCGATGCCTGTTTGATGCGGCGAGTTCTATCGATCCAATCACATCCATGCCCCAAGCGGAAAATGGAAGGAGAACCCACTATGTTTAAATCATTCGGTGGAACCTGGATGAAATCCCCGTGACTCTGACACTGGTGACACTTCTGCACGTAGAGGATGTTATCACGCTCCATGGTCATCCAAAAGTATCTGCCTCTCATAATCTTCTTGGCGAAGGTGAAACCGTTCATGTGAGGCTCGTATGTTCCTGCGTGTATCTCTTCTAATAACCTTGTTGCTTCAGTAACATCTACACACCTCAACAGACCCTAGTCCGGGTCCTTCTATACAGGACTTCCCTGCTGAGGAAAAAGTGATTTTCTAGCCTTCTCAATGCTCGTTTCTGACCGTTAGTGGCGCTTTTTGGGTATTCTCTCACTTCGAGGAACCTTTTGATGTTGTGGTACCAATGCTTGCCATTTGGTTCTTAATCCACATGGAAACAGTATGCATGCTGATCTCGATCCTCTATCTAGATGGGGTTGATGTAATTCTTGTCTGGATGCTGGATCATGGACGACAAGTTGCATGGGCGTCGACGAACTCATTCTAGATTCTGGGCACATGTTTAAACTCGATCTTGGTAAAATTCTTACACAATTCCTTCACATAGTGCATGTATGGAAGGATCTTGACAATCTTGGTGGTCCACCCATCCTGAACTTTAGGTATCAGCAAATCAGAATCTCCTATGACCAAAAGTTCCTTGATGTTCATATCAACTGCCTCCTAATCACGAGGATGCGTGCTTCATATTTTGCCATATTATTTGTGCAAGGGAACCTTATCTTAGCTGAAGTCATATAACACTGTCCCGAATCAAAAATTACGACTGCCTTAATTCCTACTCCCTTGAAATTTTTCGCCCCATCGAAAAACATCCTTCACCCTGGATATGACTCTGAAATGTCCTTGCCTGTGAACAACACTTCTTCATCTGAGAAATATGTGGTAATTGGCTCGTAATCCTTGTCCGTTGGGTTCTCTGCAAGATGATTGACCAATACTTGTCCTTTGATGGCTTTCTGTGTCACGTACACGATGTCAAACTCACTGAGAAGAATCTGCCATTTGGCCAACTTTCCTGTAGGCATCAGCTTCTGAAAGATGTACTTTAGGGGGCTGAGTCATGATATCAGATATGTGGTATATGCTGATAGGTAGTGCCTTAACTTCTGAGCAATCCAGGTTAGAGCGCAGTATGTTCGCTCTAACAAGGTGTATCTGGCTTCGTACAGTGTAAGTTTATTACTCAGGTAATATATAGCTTGCTCCTTCTTTCCAGTCTCATCGTGTTGTCCCAACACGCATCCAAATGCATTATCGAAAATAGACAAGTATAGAAGTAACGACTTCCCAGATTCGGGAGGAACTAACATTGGCAAAGTCGACAAGTACTCCTCGATTCTGTCGAAAGCTTTCTGATATTCTTCTGTCCACTTTATAGCGACATCTTTCTTCAAAAACTTGAAAATTATATTATTTATTACTTTTGACTGAGCTATGAACTTGCTAATGTAGTTCAATCTTCTGAGGAAGCTCATTACGCCCTTCTTGCTTTTGGGTGGAGTCAAGTATTGAATGGCCTTGATCTTTGAAGGGTCCATCTCTATCCCCTTCTGCCGATGATGAAACGTAACAATTTTCTTGTGGGAACTCCAACCGCACGCTTCGAAGGATTCAACTTTAAACTGTATCTATGCAACTGCTCAAAGAACTTCGTTAAGTCACTCAAATGATCCGCGCTCTTCCAAGACTTGATGATGACATCATCAACATATACCTCGATCTCCTTGTGGATCATGTCGTTAATGAGGGTCGTCGTGGCCCTCATGTAGGTAGCACTGGAGTTTTGAGACCGAATGGCATGACTCTATAGCAATAAACTTCCCATGGTGTGGTGAATGCAGTCTTCTTAGTGTCTTCTTCATGCACCAGAATCTGGTGGTACAATCCACGAACGATTGCAACTCATGTTTCACGCAATTCTTGATAAGGATATGAATATTTGGTAGAGGAAAGTCGCCCTCGGGATTGACTTTGTTGGGATCTCGGTAGTCCACATATATCTTGATCTTCCTATCCTTCTTCGGTACCGGTACGATATTTGCCAACCATGTAGGGTAATTGGTGACCCTCACCACATTCGCTTCTATCTGCTTGGTGACTTCTTCTTTTATCCTTAGTCTCAAATATGGCTTGAATTTTCTGGGTTTCTGCTTGACTGGAGGTCTGGCAGGATCGGTGGGCTATCGGTGCGAGATTATGTCAGTACTTAATCCGAGCACGTCGTCATATGACCAAGCGAATACATTGATGTATTGTCGGATGAGCTCTATAAATTCCTTCTTCTGTGCTGTCCTTAGGTAGATACTGATTCGAGTCTCTTTCACTTCTGTTTCTTCGAGGTTGGGATTCTTATGGCTCTCTTGCTGCCGATTTCTTGTGGGAGATTTTCAGGCATCATACTCTCGTCGTACTCTTCGTAGCCTGGATTGTTTTGCTCAAGGGTTTCGTTATATGTCATAATCACGGAACATGCATTTTTATTGATTTGATTACTGAAAAGAAAAACTAAGTACAAATAAAGGTAAAGATAAATTCGTGATGATTTCCGAAAATATAATTCTTTATTTCATCAAAAGGAACGTCTTAGCGTTCAAAGAGGAAATTTAGCAAAAAAGTACAGGCATGGTTCATGCATTAATTGACCATGCATTTTTTTAAAATTACTACAATTCCACACTACCAAGACTTCCAGCGAACCAGAGATAGACTGGTAGTCCAGTTCTGTAGATTGGTAGTCTAGTTCTGCAAGGTCTCTCCTGGTTCAGCATCCCAAATGGTCGATGTCTTGATATCCGCTTTGCCGCAACACTCCTCAATCATGTCCCCAAATAATTTTCCTATTCCATCAATGATATCATTTTCTGGTGGTGAGCTCTAACCCGGGCCCGGGACACGCTCTGGTACGAAAACCTTCTTCCCAACCATTATAGGTTCTTTCAATTGTAGGTTGATACACCAAGCTGGTGGTACCTTTATGCCCTTTTGGTTCAATTGGCTTTGTTATCCCATCAAATCGGGCTCTCAGCCAAGTCCCTGATCGATATCCATGCTTCATCATCTCTCTGCATGTTGTGATCATGCTAATGTTTCTCCATTTCTATCGATTGCATGATCTCGACTGCATGGAAGGCGAACCAATCTAATCCGTCTATGAAAGGAACTGCATGCTCTAAGTAAGCTGACTTGCTCCACTCCCCATGTATCGCAATCTCCAGAAATCTCACTCAAATTTCATACACTGATGGAGAGTGGAAGGAACTACCCCTGCCATATGTATCCAGGGCCTTCCCACTAGTAGATTGTATGAAGTTGAAATGTCCATCACTTGAAACAATATCGGGAACTCATCTGGTCTAATATACAAGGCTAAGTAGATCTCTCCAATGACATACTTCCGTGACCCATCGAAAGCCCTTACTCTTACATGTCTCTCTTTCACTTCCCTCAAATGAATGCCCAATTCTCGCAGAGTAGAAAACGGACAAATGTTTACTCCAGATCCTCCGTCGACCAGTACTTGAGATATAACCTTGTCTCCATGCTTAACTATGATGTGCAAAGCCTTGTTGTGATCCATAACCTTCACAGGAAGTTCATCCCTCCGAAAGGAAATCTTATTTGCTTCGACTATCTTCCCAATGGTTGCTGCTAGCCCCATACTGGTAGTATTTCTTCGCACACTTACCCCCTTGGTACTTTCACTAGAGCATCCCTGTGACTGCCGAAGCTCATCAACAAATCCATAATTGATATATGGGTATGGGTCTTTCTCAACTGTTCTTATAAGGAACATCCTTTAACTAGAATCCTCCAAAGCTCTGGCGCCTTGTCTATTATGTTTCTCCCCTGATTCTACTCTCTTCTCGGTTCACCTTTTCTAGAGCGTAACACCTTCTTGACCTATTCATCTCGTGAGCAACTGCGATGTCTGTCATTTTGCCTTTTCCCTTTGACTGATAAGTCCATGGAACTGTTTTATATTCTCGACTTCCCTCATCTCTAATGCTGGTGGTAGACTGTTGTTGGTACGTCTGAATAATCACAGGAGGTTTTAATTGTACAATGATCTATGGAGTTACCCGAGGGGGTGTTCTTGTAGCTTCGGCATTCCCAATAGAAATGATGGTCCCTTTCATATCGTAGTCCTCGTCTAATGCGATCATGTTGGCTCTTTGATTTCTATGGTTCGGTAGTAGGTTATAGTTTACATTTGGTGGGGCTGGGGTGCATTGGATAGCTCCACTCTTGATTAATAGTTCGATCTCATTCTTCAATCTATAATAATCCTCGATGTCATGTCCCGGATCACCTGAATGGTAGGCACAACGCTTGGTTGCATTGAAATATTTGGATGGTTGATCGGGGATTCTCCCTTCCAACGGGTATATTAATCCGGCTCTGCTCAACCTTTAAAACAATTGGGCTAAAGGCTTGGCAGTTAGAGTGAAGTTTCTGGGATTTCTTTCTTCAAAGTTTGGGGGTGGCTTGGGTGCATAGGGATGTCTGTTTTGGTGGGTGGTGGTTTGAACTGGAGCATATGGTCGTGTAGGTTTGAATGTACATTGGCTTGGGGCAGGTTGTAGTGGGGTTGAGCATTCTAGTATGGTTGGGTGTTATATACAGGGGCGTAAGCGGGTTGATGTGGAGGGTTAGCGTTTGTAGGGTAGGAGTTCTTCTTCTTCCCACTGTCAATGGAACCGCATTGTATAGCCTTGCTAATAGTTTGTTGCACGGCCATTGACTGTATATTTCCTGAATTGATACCTTCATCCAAGAAGCTCCCATTTTGACTAGCTCGAGGAAATTTCTGACCTATCATACCCATCATCTTTTCGAAATAAATTCCCTATCGAGCATGAATAAAGTACTTAGTTAGCTCATTATCATCCAACGGAAGTTGAGTCCTAGCAGCTTCTGATCTCCTGTGGCAAGCATATTCTTGAAATGATTCAAAGGGCTTCTTCTGTAGATTCACCAAAGCGAACCTGCTTGGAGTGATTTCAGTGTTAAATCTGAAGTGATTCATAAAATCTTCTGTCATGTCCTGCCACTCCCTCCAATTCCTGGGGTCTTATCTAGTGTACCAAGTAAGTGCTTCTCTAGTCATACTCCTTATAAACAGCTTCATTCTCAGCTTTTCATTTCTCCCTACCCCGACCAACTTGTCACAGTATGCCCATAAGTGAGCGTGGAGGCCACCCGTCTCATAAAAATGTCAAACTTTGGAGGCTTATACCCGGCGGGCATGCCAACATCGGGATGTATACACAGGTCCTCATAATCTAGGCTCTCGCTCCCTCAAGCAACCTGGAGATTCTTCATCCTCAATACTTGCAGTTGCTCCAACACTGACTCCTTTTCCTTGTATTTTGCTTCTTTCTCCATATCGGCGTATTGGCCTATCTCATAGGGCACTATGACCGTGACGGGCTCTGTAAAGGTAGGCTCAGAAGTGGCATATATAGGTGGAAGATAATGCTCGTGCGTGGCGGTGTATGTCATGGGTATATATTGTGTGTGGTTATTGGTAAAAGTGACATTGTCACGCGGAGAGGTGTGAACTAAATTGGTGGTTGCTAGTGGATTTTGTGGTGCTTGGACGAAGTTTGGAACATAGGGTGTGTGTATAGGGGGGTTTGGTGGATTTTTGGGGGTAACTACTGGTATGACTTGAGTTGTGGGCTTTGTGGTGATAGAAGCTGGGGTATTAGTTGTTTGTTGGGTTGATGAAGGGAAATGATTAGGAATTGAATCTAAGGAAGGGAATCAAGGTGGTTGCGGAATAGTCACGACCAAGTGTGCCAGCTCCCAGATTTGTTGTACTTCTTCTCTCTGTGACTCCTTTTCCTATTCCATTATGGAAACATGTTAGTTATTCGGGGTATCGTTCTTTCCTCCCGAACCCCTGGGTTGTCGGCTACTACTACAACGTATCCGACTGGGTTGTTGGTTGCAGACATCTTTCCCTTGGATTTCAGATTGTACGGTGGCTCGTCCTATTTTAAGTATCAACACAAACCAACCTCTTCTATGGGGATATAATAAAGCAATAAAGCGAGAAAATAAAGAAAAGTACAAGTCAGTTTCAGATAAGAGCGTTTCCTATGATACGAAGGACCTCTCTTTGCCGGAGGTAGGCCTATATCACGAGCATTTGATGAACAATCGGATTTTTACACATTCAGATCCATAGAAAACTTTGATTTTCATTTGTAGGCTTTGTGGGTTACAATAAGGCTTCATCATTGATACAAGATGGGGGCAATTATTACAACATGGTTCAATGGTTCACAAAAGATCACATGGGCTCATAGGTTGGCCCTGAGGGAAATGAAAAAGGTACAAGAAAGGGAAATCAACCAGCCACTTAATAATTATCCCCGGAGTCACCTCCCAAGCTTTCTTCTTCTGGCTTCTCCTTAGGGTCCTCTTTAACTTCCTCCTCATCCTCGTAGTGATTGTACTTCGGTTCTTCCTTAGGATCCTCCTCTGGCTCTGTTTCTGACTCAATCTGTATGTATTCAATCACCTGGTCGTCTTCATCTGATGGAGGCAACATATAGTCGACCGACCCAGGAACTACTTGTCCATGCATGCCAGTAGTGACGAGATAGTGGGGCAAGATCTCATGATATATCTATAGAGCTGCTGAAATCTTCCAGTCCAGTCAATCCTTGTCTATTAGGCCTGGCTAACTTGTCCTCCTCGTTGACCCACACAAAGTACTCAGGCGTGCATCAGGGATTTTGCCCCATCCCAATTATGATCAAGTCGTTCCATTCATCTTGGAGCCTCCTCACCCTCAGAATCGGAATTTGTCCATTGTAATCATCTTCATACAAAGCTGTCCTTGACTAGAGAGGCATGTCTTGAATCACACCAAATAGCCTTAGAAACCTCAGAGGTGCGTATGGCTAAATTCCTTCTAGTCCCACTAACTCGATGAAGTACTTCCTCGGTCTTCTCAAGATTGACCTGCCACTCAACCTTGAAAGTTTCCAATTTGTTAATTCTCCACTAAGATGGGTCAACATTTCTCGCCACTCCTCTTGACCATGCAATGTAACCCAGTTCCTCACTCTTTCGTTATGGCTATGAATCATGTTACTGATGCCAACAAAATAGTCAATGATTGCCTCCCTTTGAAAGAAGTGTCTGTGGCCCATATTAGTAGCAAATTGCATCCCCTGAAGAAGTCATATCCTCTTGAACATGTTGATAGTGCTCGAACTGTCTCTGCTAGTACCATAGGAACGAGGGTAACTTGCTAATTTCCTTGGAAAGTTGCCAAGACTAGGGGCAGCAAGTTGATATTGATTCGCCCTTTTCCTTGAGAGAAAACCAATAGTCCCAAAATTCTAGAGAAAAGGTCAAGGGGTGGTGGCTCTCCCATGCTACTTGATCGCATTGGAATTCTTCAAGATGCCACCCATATCTCTCTCGGTGTCTGAATCTGTCAAATAGATGGTCCAAACTCACCCATCTATCTTTGATGCTTGTCAAGTTCCTGTTGCTTGTCAGACCCAGTGCATGGAGGCACTTGTGGCCAGGCATGACAACTGGTAGTATTGGTTTTCGCCTGCGAGTGGTAACTCGTGAAGACACCAGTCGTTACATATATATATATATATATATATATATATACATATATACATATATATATATATATATATAGGGAATCAGGTTGCACGCCGCAACAGTATTGATATGAGATATGAGGTTGGGTGCATGCTACAATAGTGAATATTAAATATATGGGATCGGGTTGCACTGCATATAGATATATATAGGGGATCGGGTTGTACGCCGCAACGAAGAATAAAATATATTATGGTTATTCATGTCTTTTGATTTCTGTCATTTTATCGTGATGTGAGACTGAAAAGTGATAAGATTCTGGGGCCCTATGTCATTTGTATTCTCGTTTAATTCATTACGTGATTATGTGTGTATTTTTTCTCGTATTGGTCTTTCTGCTTATCATCTACACATGTACACATAATAAGTAGGTATTTTAACTTAAAACATCACCACTAATTCACCGAGTTTAGTTAAGATACTTACTCAGTACATGGGTTCGGTTGTGCTCATGCTACACTTCTACACCTTGTATGCAGATCTTAGAGCCGCATAGCTGCGGAAGATGAAGCCTTGCACTGAAGACGTTCCAGTGTTTCAGACTCAAGCTACCTCTTATTCATGGTAGTTTAGGACTTAACTCTATTTATGTAAATTCCAAACAGATTTTGTACTTATTCTTCATTTTCGGTTTGTAAATCTAAATCATAGTAGCTCACGAATTATACTACCAGTCCTTGGAAGGTTGTATAGAATTAAGTCAATTAATTTCTTGTTATTAATCATTTATCATTTGATTTACCTTTTTCTATGTTTGGCATACCTAGCATTAGGGTTAGGTGCCATCACGACTAGGCAGATTTTGGACTGTGATAGTGCATGATCAAGATGCTAAACTTTCCAAGTTAACAAATAAATTGCAACGATCCGACCAGTCATTTTGTGTAATTGTGCCCCATTTTTCCTTTTAATGCTTTACAGATGTGTGTTTATGGTTTTATGACTTACGAGGTTGGTTAGTTTCGTTCCGGGAAGATTTGGGGTTGTATTGGACCCTTTGATTCTTGACTTAGAAGCTTATATTAGAAATGTTGACCAAACTTTAACTTTTGTGAAGAAGAACCCGGAATGGTATTTTGATGGCTCCGATAGCTTCATACCGTGATTTTGGATTTGGGCGTATGCCCGGAATTTAATTTGGAAGTCCGTAGGTTCATTTGTGTTATTTTAATGAAATTTGGCAATTTGAAGTTGAAAAGTTTGATCGCAAGTTGACTTTTTGCTATCGAGCCCGGAATGTGATTTTGGGACTTGGAATAGGTTTGTTGTGATATTTAGAACTTGTCTACAAAATTTGGTATCATTTAAAGTTGAATTGATAGGATTCAGATGCTTAGTTGTAATTCTAGTAGTTCTTGAACTTTACTTTGAAACTTATGCGTTTTAGTATTCGATTTGTAGTCTTAGATGTTAATTTTGTGTTTTGACTACGTGAGCGAGTTCGTATGATATTTTTAGACTTGTGTGGATGTTTGGTTTGGAGCCCCGAGGGCTCGGATGAGTTTCGGACATTTTTCAGAAGGTTTTGGACTGAACATGGAAAATCTAGTGTCTGGTGCCTCTGGCGTCGCACTTGCGAACACCAGGGTCACATTAGCGATCTTAGCAGGGAACCACAATTATAGCAATTGCGATGCCTGGGTCACATTTGCGATGTTGCTTGGGGCTGGGCTAGGTTCGCATTTACGACAACATTGTCGCTTTTGCGAGGGGAGCAGATGCGAACCCATCTGCGCATTTGCGAGAAATTCCTCAAGCTGTCAGTGCCACAATTGGGAGATTTTCTTCGCAATTGCAAACCTAGTGTCACAATTGCAACATCTGCAACTGAACAAAATGTTACAAAAGTCGGGATCTCATAGCATATTCTTTCCTTTTTGAACCCTAGATTCGGTAGGAGGCGATTTGGAGAGGGGATTTTCATCTACAAAATTTGGGTACGTGATTCTACAAACTTTGGGGATTTTCATCTACAAACTTTGGCTAAGTAATTTCAAGAGGGGATTTGGGTAAGATTTGGAGAGGGGATTTTCATCTACAAACTTTGAGGATTTTCATGTACAAACTTTGGGTAAGTGATGATATTAAGTCGATTTTGGTTAGACTTGAGCCGTGTAGAGGCAAATTTTAGGGGAAAAGCTATTTTCGAGGGTTGAGTTAGGGTAAGTATCTTGCCTAACTTTGTGTGGGGGAACTACCTCTTAGAATTTGGGATTGATTTGTCATTTGTGTTATGTGAAAGCCTGTTGATGTCCAATTTTGGCCCTCCTTTTTAAAATTAATTTACTTACCCTTAATTTACAATAAATGTTTTAGAAGTATTTTCTATCGATAAATACCTATTTTACAAAAAAAATAATTAAGTATTAATTTTTAATTAATCACCCAGTATTAGTATTATACAATTATAAATGTACATACTATTTTAGTATTATTATAACAATCTTTTGTACACACCACATAGGCTTTATAATTAATTTGACAAATTATTTCTCAATTTTAGTTAAACAGGCTATAATGTTAATAAGTGTCATAATTTAGAAAACAAAATATTTTATAAATAATTAATTACAATAATTTGTAGTATATTTGATAATTATAATTTTACTCCATTTTGTTGGAAGTTAATTAAGTTTAATTAAATTAATTTTAAAGGGGTTAAAGACCAAATACCTACAATTGTAATTCCTTAATTAATTACACAAAGGCCATTCCTTAAATTAATTTCAGCCCAATGTGCAAGCCCAGATCTGGATATGGTCCAGTCCAAACAACTCCTTCTCTCTAAGTTGACAATCCGCCCGAACCCATTTGAACCAATCAAAGCACACCACGTCACCAGTCTCCCACACTCACAAAAGAAACAGTATTGATCAGAGTCGTTTATTTCCTAGATCAACGACCCACAATTTTACTCTACTTCCTCTTTAATTTGTAAAACACCTAGAGATTTAAACTTGACTGTTGGTTGGCCACCAAAATTCTACAAAACTAATTTAATCCCTAATAATCAGGGCCGTTGATCCAATGATCCGACGGCCCAGATTCGTTCTCGCAATCTTATCCTAGAGACGGCCAACCCCCAATCCCCTAACCCTAATCATTCACTCCAAAGACTCAAATGCCCCCTTTCCCCTTCTTCTCTCATCTCTCTCAAACTCACCAGACCCGTCAATCACAAAACCTTGCACTAATTAGTGCAATATCATGAATCATGACCAGAAATTATTCCTTTAGCCTTTATTACCCATGATTCTCGCTGAATCCTTGCCCATTTCGCCTTTGAAATTCAAATTCCCTAAATCGGAAAACCCTAACCTAGAGATGAAACTTCAAATCATGTATGGTTTTTCAAATCCATGGCATGCATATCCATCCGACTTGTCTCTGTACTAGAAAGCTCATCATTCTCTTTCTGTTTCCACCGTTTAATTTAAAAAGCCCTAATGTTGAAGTCACAGACCAAAGGGTGAAATCTCAAATCATTTGAGACTTTCTTGTGTTCTTTCAAATCAAAAGCGCATGGGAAGCCTCCTCAGAACCTCATTATGATTATTCGAGGACCAGAGCTTTGACCTTTAGACATTGGGGCTTTACTCGATGGATTTTGCCGTCAACGGTCAACCTCCTCTCTTCTCAGGTAAAAATCCCTCACCAATTTCACCTCTGTCTCTCTTATCTTCACTCGCCTATGCTTGCATCATCTAGTAGTCGTCATCTTCCACTATTGAGTTTGAATTTTGCTAAAACCCTAGGCCATTAATGGAACTATAAATTGAGCCTTGATTGCTCTCACCTAACACAACCTAAGAACCACCTAATATCATTGAAAAACCTACAATCACTAACCAGACATACCAGACTTAGAATAATATGAAATTCTCATAGCTAGATTTCTTTTTCTGATTGATCTCTATTCCTTTTGTTTTCTGAGTTTCTTCACTGCTCAAGAGCTTGAAATCTTGGTTTTCATATAGCTAAGTTTGAAACACTGTTTGGTCTGCTGCCATAGAAAAAGTCAGTACACTTCCACCTTTTCTTTTTTGACCGCCTTTATTAAAAAATCATGAACATGCTACCATCTTTCCGTTAATTGCTTCATTTATAATATTTTTTATCAATCTATAATTGTTTATTTGGGTTCACCATGACTTGTTGATGATTAGTGATTAGCCGTTATATTTTATTCAGTATTGATTGAGTGGATATGGTGACCTTAATGACCTCAATTTTGTATTGAACAACCTATGTGATTAGGCTGCTTAACATGCCTTAATAATTTCTCATATCTACTTAGACTCCAGACTTTCCTCTAATGTTCTGTTATAATCTTCATGCCTAACTTGCTATATTCTTTTGAGTTCTGTTATTCTATACTTGGGTTGCTGTTAGATGATTCTAGCTAGAACATACATGAAAGTACATAGCGTAACCCTGCATCACTTAGTTAAGGCTTGTGAAGTCTAAGTGTTCAAAATGCTTTCTTTCTTTACATAAGTGCTTGTTAATCTTTAAGTATTCTTTGAGTCATCACTATGAAAGCTTCATATCCATGTATAATTGTTAGTTGTATCTCTACGTATGAAACAGTCTTATTAGGATGAAGTTCTGTGAAAATCAGTGATCATTCTGCACATATTTTGTTATGATCAGCCTACCTCTTATGAATTAGATTGTAGTTGTGTATGCTGTATTGGAATGTGAACCATTTATAAGTCAAATGCAACTCCACCATGTCTAGCTATTAACCCTAGTATGTACAACTGAGTCGAGTCTGCTTAGTACGATGTCTCTCTGTTCTTAAACCCTTAATGATACTGATAATCTGATTTTGTAATGGTTGAGACTCATTTTATCATGTGAGGTCATAACTTTGGTTGAAATCTCTATATGTGTGGATGAATGAATGTTTGGCATAAATCTTTGTTTATCCCTCATGACTTCATACTTTTGAACACTATTTTGAAACTGCACTCAGTTCACTCCTTCCTGTTAATCTTAATTGAATCTGGACTTGGAAAAACCTCTTGTTGTTACTGATTGAGTAGAATAACTTGCCTATGTCATTGTCTGAATCTTTACTGAGGATTTCAAAAGGTTCCAAGTGGTGTTATTAATCTATTTGTGTGCTAATGACTAGATATGATGTTAAACTAATCTGTGATCAATCTATTAGGGCAATAGCATCTGTACCCTAAGCTGTTGCAGCTCTAAACTATGTGCTTTTATCTATCTAAGAGATGTGTGACTCTAATTGTTTGGTTCTTTAGCAATAACAATATACTGTTCCTACCTCTGTGTGTGTGTTTGGAAACTTGAGTTTCAGGTCTGCTTAATATGTTAATCATTCACTTAGAACTGGAGGTATAGTTATAAGAAATAAAACTACTTCAGTGCTCCTTATATTATTCTATCAAGAAAGAGTATTCTTATGTGGTAGGGAACGTTATAGTAGTTGATTTGCATTGAAAGAGCCTCATTTGGAACTCAAACTTATAGGGAATAATGAGTCGTTAGTGGTTAAGGCTATTTGGGAGTAGAGTTTAACTCTAGGTTTGGCTGCTCTCCCCGGCATAAGCATTGCCCTGAGCCTTGAGACCCTTGGAAACTTTGAAGTGTTGAGGGATTCAAAGGGGGCATCGACCTTGAGTGGAATTATCTCCTTAGCCCTTAATTTATTGACACTCATTATTCTCTTTGGGTTTAGTATTTAATGACAATAAAAAGTGTTCAATGTGGATCATTCACTATACACAACCACCATATTAGTATAAGTTTCCTAGTGTTTAAACACTGTTAGTCAGCTTCCCTTTATTCTTTTCTTACAAATTTTATATATGAACATGTATATAGTATTGTCTTTCTAATGACTTTCTCTTTTTTTTTAACATGTACAATGGCTTGGGCCTACCGAGTTCTTAAAGAACTTAGGCCCAAATCCAGCGTTGTTATGTCCTGCGAGTTCAGAGTCAGCTGTCGTCCCTGTATTGCTGGGCTTGCCTCTTGAAGGCGCAAAAACCAGAGTCCTTTTTTTTCCTTCACTCCTTTATTTACAATTTTCGTTACTCTATTATTTCACGATGTCGTTATTCCTTACTGTGTTCCTGTTGTTTTATCTCATATGTATATGAAAAGCATATATTGGATTGAATGCTTTATTTTATCTTTTAATTCATATAAAATAACTTAGGCAAGCCTTAAAGAACCTAGGATTAAAAGAAGCATTAGCTAGCAATTAATTCTCCATCCGCTAATCATGAGTTGTTTATATTATTAATTCATCATGCTTTGCTAACCCTTCTTATAGATTTTGAAGCCCAAAGGCCTAATAAAGGACGACAGTCCCTCTTTGAAAGGAAAAATTAGAACTGAATCGCGTGCTTAATTTTCTAAAAGGAAATCAACTCCTTTATAAGATCAAGGTTCTGTCGCCCAAAACAAGGATTTTCAAACGATTTCTTCAAAGCCCAATATTTAAAAACTAAGGTGTATCTTAGGTTTATTTTTATAACACCCTCACCTCATTAGAGTAATATGAACTTCCATGCTTTAGGAAACAAAGTGTTTTAACTTAGCTTCACTTTTACACATTTTCATACAAATATCCCATCTTTCATAGCTCTTTTCAAGCACATATACACTAATGTTATTTTTCTAAGACTCTTCTATAAACCCATACCTCTTTAAACTATACTCTTCCTTTATAGGTATTAAGCCCTGATATATGGTAAGTTACACTCTTTAAACACTAGTTAAGCATAGTACAAAAAATTAGTCCTAAATCTAGTCTAAGTCCTATGGAGCTACCTCAGGTAGAATTTAATGGGTGCCTAACACCTTCTCCTTAGAAGAATAAGAACCTTTACCCATAATCTCACCGGTTAACAGACTAATGAAAAATAGGACCTTTAGTAAATAAATAGGTACCCTAGTATACCTTTAAATATTAGGTGGCGACTCTCTTTTATCAAAAACAGAGAAACCACAAGTTGAATCTTGTTTTGGCTAGTGCAAAATAGAGTGCAACAACATGGCGACTCTGTTGTTCGATAGGTTCGGACATCATGAAAGCTATCAATGGTATTTGGGGTAATTTCAGTGTGATCAAGTAACGTGGGAGAGTCTCATGCCGATCACTTTCTCATTGGCACTGTTGGGATTGTTGGTTTTCCCACATAGAAGGCCGGATCAACGTCAACTTGTTACCCATGGTTCTGGCGACCTTCTGTGGCAATCTCCAAGCTACTCTGGCACGAGCGTATGATTTCTTTATGGGTTGTAACTTGATACTTCAGATCTGGGCCACATAACATTCTTCCAGCGAGAGGCCACCATTGACTACTTTGTGGGCGTCAACAAAATGATCTGCAGCCATAATGAGAGGATGAGACATTGGATCTCCCCACAAGGACAAGAAGAGTGGAGAGAAATGTTGACCAATCTAAGTAGAGAATGGGTCAATTGGAAGTTATCATGGTTAGGCGGGAGGGCAATCTTAAGGACTCCTCACAAATACTTCATTGAGCTGATAGGACTTGAAGGCATCCAACTATACTTACCCTTGCGGGTTCTCATACAATTTGTGATGATCCAAGATGTGCCTCTATGGACGAGGTCAACGCTATATAAAGATGAGTACAACAGACAAATTTCAATACCAAGGATAGGCTCCAAAGAGTGGAATGATTTGGTCAAAATGCCGATGGGTCCAAACTCATGGTGCACTCCGAAGTATTAAGCCTGGATCAACAAGGAAGATGAGAGGACGCAGTGGCTGCTTTGCAAATCTACCATGAGATTCCACCACATTACCTTGTGACTACCTCGATGCACCATCAAGTGGTCCTAGGATCCATTGGTCACATGTTGTCACCTGTTGAAGATGATGACCGGGTAGTGGAGTGCATCCAGATAGAATCTGAGACAGAGCCGGAGGGAGATTTAGGAGAAGATTCCGTGTTCAACGATGACGAAGAAGAGTTTGAAGAAGATCCGGAGGAAGAGCCAGAAGAAGAAGAGGAGATGAGGAATGATTCCGAGGATGGTTACTAGAAGTTGGTTGATTTCCCCTTCTTTCCCACTTTGTATCCTTATCACCAGATTTCTTATTTTCCCTAAGGGCGAGTTGTTTAAGCCCATGCAGTTATATGAATGCCAGAAATAGTGATGTAACCTCTGTTCCCACTTATCTGAATCTAAACATTATCAATGAAAAAAAAACTTGCTTCGGATCTAAATGTGTCAAGTCTAATTATTTATCAAACATTCGCGATTTAGGCCGACCTCCGACATTGAGAGATCCCACGAATTCTAGGAAAACACGCTTACCTGAATACGTGAATATTTGCTTTGTGTGATCTTCTGCTTGTATAAATGAAGAAACTGACTTCTGTTTCTTTTTTTTCATTTATTATTTTATTATTACTCCCCAAAAGAAAGTTGGTTTGTGTCGACTCGAAACTGGCAGAACCACCGTACAACTGAAGATCACAGGGGAAGATGACAACTATAGAAAACTCGACCGAACATGCTCTGTTCATAGAGGATAGATCGGGGCGATCGAGAGAGAAGGACGATACAAGGAATGGTGAACACATGACCAGGATGGTCCAGGAGATGGAGTCTTTAAGGGAGGAAGTACATCATATTAGGGAACTAGCACATCTGGCCGTAACGCTCCCTCAACCACCTTGCTTTCCTTCTTTGGATTCAATCCCCGACCACTTTCCTTCCATATCACGCCAAACCAACAACACCCCGACTTCTGTCCCCACCACTCAAGTCATACCTCCAGTAACACCCGCAAACCCACCAAATCCCCCTATCCACACTCCTACTTACCACAGTACGTTCAAATGCCACAAAACCCACCTATTACCACAAACACAACTCACACCCCTCCTCGTGACATAGTCACTTTTACCACTCACCCAAATCAGTACATACCCATGGCACATACCTCCATCCAAGAGTGATATGTTCCTCCTGTATATGTCGTTTCTAAACCTACCTTTACAGCGCCTATCACGGTCAGGGTGCCTTATAAGATTGACCAATACGCTGAGATGGAAAGGGAAGTTAGGTGTAAGGAAGAGGAGCTAGTTGTCTGAGCAGCTATAAATCTTGAGAAAACAAATGAAGAACCTCCAAGTCGCTCGGGGAAGTGAATGTTTGGACTACGAGGATCTATGTATCCATCCGGATGTGGATATGCTAGTAAGGTATAAGCCTCATAAGTTCGATATCTTCGATGAGACGGATGATCCCCACACACATTTGAGGGCCTATTGTGACAGGTTACTTGGAGTGGAAAGGAACGAGAAGCTGAGAATGAAGTTTTTCATAAGGAGCCTGACGGGAGAAGCACTTACCTGGTATACTCGACAAGATCAGCGAAATTGGAGGACATGGTAAGATATGGTGGATGATTTAATGAATTGCTTTCGATTCAACACAGAGATCACTCCAGATAGGTTCGCACTGGTAAACCTGCAGAAAAAGCTATTCGAGTCATTCCAAGAATATGCACGTCAGTGGAGGTCAGAAGCCGCTAGGGCACAACCTCCGTTAGACGGCAGTGAATTAACCAAGTATTTCATTGGGGCCCATGAAGGGATATACTTTGAAAAAATGATGGGATAGAAATTTCCTAAACTGGTCAAGATGGGAGATTTCTTAGAAAAAGGTATAAAATCTGGCAAAGTACAATCCATGTCCGCACTGCAAGTGGCGAGCAAGGCAATCCAATCAGGGTCAATCAGTAGCTGAAAGAAGAAAATAGAAGAAGTCTCAGAAGTCGTCCCTTATTATCAACCCAACCCATATCATGGAAACACTTCTTATTCCCCAAACAACCATTCACCACCACCCGCTTACGCTCCAGTCTACAATAACCAGCCATGTTACCACCCCCAACCTCAATATAACCCTCCTCGAGCCCATAGCAACCCGAATCCACAACGATCATATGCTCCTATACAAACCACTACTCACCAAAATTGACCAATTTATGCACACCACACCCTCGTCCTAATTTTGAAGAGAGGGTCCCAGAAATTATACCCCGATTGCTGTACACGTGCCTGGGCATGATACTGAAGATTGTTTCAAGCTGAAAACTGAAATTGAAACACTGATCAAGAGCGGACCATATAGTGCACTCCAGCTTCACTCAATGTGAATCGCAATCCGCTGTCAAATCACCAAAATCAGGGGGTCAACATGATCACCTTGGACGAAGAATATGATTTGAAAGGAACTATTGTCACAATAGGAAATCCATAGGCCACAAGGATCCAAACTCAAAGGACTCCGATGATCACAAAGCAAGTGAGACCCATGGTGAAGGTTCACCACAGTATAAGAGCAGAGTAAGGGACTCTGTGAAAGCAAGCCTAATCGTAGGAACGACACCACAGTACAAAGAATAAATCAAGAGACTCGAGGAAAGCAAGCTTAATTATAGGTACGAAAGTTTTCCTACAAAAAAGGGGCTGGCTATTGCCAAGCTACACCCAACGGGCTGGCTATTGCCAAGCTACACAAGCAGTTAATTTGTTTATAGTCGCAAAAGTTTTCCTACAAAAGGGGCTGGCTTCAACCTTGCCAAGCTACACAACTCGGAAAACTTTTGTACTATAACCAACGTTAACTGTTCATAACTCAGAAAACTTTCGCACTACAATAAGCTAACTTTCAAAGAGTACACTTACTCTATTTTCATACATGGACCGTACTACAACAAGCTAACTTTCAAAGAGTACACTTACTCTATTTTCATACATGGATCGGCCTTTCCATCAATTCGAAAGGAAGAACAAGAAGGAAATTTAGAAAGAACTCATATGGAATATATCACAATAGATTTACAAAGAGTGCACGAAAATTTCAACAAAATTCTAGGATGACTCTAAGGTTTTTCAAGATGATTTTCTGATTTTGTACAAGGCAATTATTTGATGATCCTACAACTACTACAAGCCCTCCTTTATATAGGAGTAGGAGGTTATTACAAGACAAACATTCTAGATAAAGCAAACCTATCTTACATGGCAAACCTAACTACAAGTGGGTCCTCCTTGGCATGTGAAGGACTTTAGGCAAACCACTAAAAACACTTGAAAGCATGTGAACGGGGTGAAATGTACATGGTGTGGCATGTGAAAGCATGTGAAGTCATGTGACTGCCTTGTGTTGCATGTGAAGAAGCATGTGGAGGCATGTGAAAACGAGGTGAAATGGGGCCCGCATAGTATGGAAAGATGTGGAAATTTATCTTGGCATGGGTAGGATATGTTTTGAGAGTTTTTGGATGATTATGGTGGGAAAACAACAAGTAGTAGGGTCCGGCTAGTATGGAAAGATGTGGGAATTTGTCTTGGCATGGGTAGGATATTTTTGAGGATTTTTTAGTAGGTAATGGGGGATTAAGGTGGGATTAGCAGGGATTAAGGTAATTATCCTTTATCGATCACAGAATTGGCTTCCAGGCATCTT